>JAFFST010053011.1:299442-312717 GCA_022414735.1 Noturus placidus
TAACACAAAAATATCTATCCAACTTCAAATGGGTATGACCATCATTGTTAGAATTTCTACAGCAGCTATCATATACTGTCAGTGTGATAATGGTATAGTGTTTTTTACGATTATGAATATCAGTTTATCACAATCACAGTCTCATGTTTTGCTACTGAATTATTTTGCCTCCTTAACGAATATCCTTTTGAGCTGTTACAAAAATGAAAAATACTTCAAACATTACAAACTGCGTGATCCGACAGTTATAGAACATTAACATTTAACATTGGTGCTGGTTAAATTGTCTAATGCATGCTTTAGAACAGATAGTTGCTCCTGTGTTATAACTAGCTAAACATAAAATAGCATTGAAAAAAAATCTAGGCAATATTTGTAAGGTGATATATACGACTGGAAGAATTTGAGTATCACATATCACATGCTGTCACAGCACAACTTAACAGCAGTGTGTCTAAAGCCAGAGACAGTGTCTGAAACAAGAGTGATAAGAGGAGTGTGTTTGAGGATAAACACTCACATAACCAGAAGCAAGAAAAAAAAGCAGCACACAAGAATGTGATGTAGTCTGTTTCAGCAGAAGAATGATTATGGCAGATTGTGTGTTTGTGTGTGTGTGTGTGTGTGTGTGTGTGTGTGTGTGTGTGTGTGTGCGTGTGTGTGTGTGTGTGTGCTTCCATGAATGTGTACCACAGAGAGGGTAAGCAGGTAAGTGGATATGAGACATTGACCTGATTGAGGTCACTTCCTGTTTAGACTCAAGCAAATGCTCGGGTCAAACTGGGTACAAGCAAAATGGCTGCTGCTGCCATGGCAACCAGCATAACGAGGTTCCAGTCTCCCTCTCGCTCCTAGGATCAACAGGAAGAAGAGTTTAATTCAGAGATGTAATGTCATAAAAACAGTCAGCTAATTTGTGGTTAAAGGTGTGCCTCTGATAGTTTTTTAAAAGCAGACCAAATTTTATTTATGTTAACATCACTCAAATCATTTATAAACACTTCAGAAGTCAGCAGGATGACACATCTGCTAGAGAAAGAAAGGGTTCTCAGTGCATCTTCAGGTGGTCAATAGTCCTAGCTTTCAATTCAATTTTATTTGTATAGCGCTTTTTACAATGGACATTGTCTCAAATCAGCATTATAGAAATATATAAACACAGGGTATAGATTTTAAGTGTGTGAATTTATCCCTCTTGAGCAAGCCGGTGGAGACAGTGGCGAGGAAAAACTCCCTAAGAGGAATTGAGAGGAACTTGAAAGGAACCGGATTCAGAATGGAACCCGTTCTCATCTGGGTAACAATGGATAGTGTGAAAGTAAAAGAAAGTTAATTACGGCTTTAATATGAAGTCTGTTTGTTGAACTAGTCCACTGTTCACTAAAGGAGACCCGAGTGCAAAATTGTATGTGCTAATTGCAGTCCTAAGGCCATAGCAGCAGCTTTAGTCCCAGCAACCACAAGAATGTCCAGTTTTCTAAATGGGATGTACCTAAGATTTTCTTTTTCAGAAAGGGAACCCTTCTGTCATAGGGTTCTACATACAGTGCCCTCCACTAATACTGGAATACTTGGTAAATATGAGCAAATATGCCCTTTTGATCTTTTGTTTAAAACAATTACAAGAATACTCTGCTCTCATGGATATCAAACAATTGCAAACACAACACAGGTCTATCAAATATCAAAGGTTTATCTTTGTTAAATATAGGTGTGCAACAATTATTGACACCCCTATGAATTCATAAAAGAAAAATATATTAAGTATACTCCCATTGATATTTAAAAAAAAAATTAGTACACCTAAGTGTCTAGGAACAGGAAATTGTTCAACCATGACTTCCTCTTTCACGGGGGTGTAAATATGAGGTAACACATGGGCTGACTTCCTTTAGTCATTCATAAAAATGGGTAAGACCAAGGAATATAGCTGTGATGTGCGGCAAAATGTTGTTGATCTTCAGAAAATGGGTCATGGCTATAAGAAAATAGCACAAGCATTGAAAATGCCCATTTCCTCCATCAGGGAAATAATTAAGAAGTTCCAGTCAACTGGAAATGTTATGAATCAACCCGGAATTGGACTGGTGTCTATATTGTCTCAACACACTGTGAAGAGGACGGTTCGAGTGGCCAAAAAATCGCCAAGGATCACAGCTGGAGAATTGCAGATGTTAGTTGTGTCTTGGGGTCAGAAATTCTCCAAAACTATAATCTGAAGTCACCTACATCACCACAAGTTGTGTGGAAGGGTTTCAAGAAAAAGCCTCAACTCTCATCCAAAAACAAACTCGAGCATCTTCAGTTTGTCAGACAATACTGGAACTTCAAATGGGATCGGGTTCTGTAGTCAGATGAAACCAAAATAGAGCTTTTTAGCAATAAACATAAGAGGTGGTTTTGGTGCACACAGAGAGGTAGCCATATGGAAAAGTACCTCATGTCCATGGTTAAATATGGTGGTGGATCTTTAATGTTTTGGGGCTGTTTTTCTGCCAGAGGACCTGGACATTTTGTTAGGATACATGGCATCATGGACTCTAT
Source organism: Noturus placidus (assembly GCA_022414735.1). Lineage (NCBI taxonomy): Eukaryota > Metazoa > Chordata > Actinopteri > Siluriformes > Ictaluridae > Noturus > Noturus placidus. The sequence goes on from JAFFST010053011.1 coordinate 301,987, forward strand.
TGAATATTAACAGATATTAAATGAAAAGCTTAAAAAAAGCCGTGGTTGGATTTTCCAGCAGGACAATGATCCAAAACATACATCAAAATCAACACAAAAATGGTTTACTGACCACAAAATCAAGATCCTGTCATGACCATCCCAGTCCCCTGACTTTAAACCCATAGAAAACCTGTGGGGAGAACTGAAGAGGAGAGTACACCAGCATGGACCTCAAAATGTGAAGGATCTGGAGAGATTCTGTATGGAGGAATGGTCTCAGATCCCTCGCCATGTATTCTCCAACCTCATCAGGCATTACAGGAGAAGACTCAGAGCTGTTATCTCGGCAAAGGGGGGTAGCACAAAAAGGGTTGACTAAAAGGGTGCCAATAATTGTTCCACACCTATGTTTAACAAAGATAATTTTTTAATAAACTTGTGTTTTGTTTACAATTGTTTCATATTCATGAGAGCAACGTATTTCTGTGATTTTTTTTTTAACAAAGGATCAAACAATTAAACAATAAAGACATTTTTCACAGCCTATAGGTTCCCAGATGCAGAAACTTACATGTGCATTAGATTTACACACATTTTAATTTAATTTAATTAACACACAAAGCAAGCTTTTGAAGAACTTGGATCAAAAATGGGTTCCTCATGGGCTCTTTGGATAGTTAAGCATTCTGAGCCTGTGTAACATTTTAGTACTTGTTGTCAACATCCTCCATCTTGCAATTGCTATAGTTAGGGTTGTTGTTGTTTCAGTATGGAGAGTGCTCCTGACAGGCACAAGAGTAAAAGTATTAGCTATGTTGTCTGGAGTCTAGAGAGCAAAATTAGCAGTGATCACTAGGTGGGAGGGATAGTTTACTCTCCCTCCCGTCAATCAAAGTGATACTAGCCAATCATGGGTGTGTGTGTGTGTGTGGAAGAGGGCAGACAGGGCCTCATCCGAGTGTGTTATACTGCCCTATGATATAGCATGAGCAGCAGTTTAAAAAAAAAACATCTGATAGGATGGCTTCACATGTCTTGGAAGAAGCATGTTACCCTTCACCTTCCCCGATTGGTAGCTGTCATAAGATAGGGAGAGCTGGTTAGAATTAGGGATTTTTGGATTTAACATCGAATAATCATTTGCGTTCTTACCAGAACTCTTAACATCTAGCACTTTAAAGGGTTGTCTTGGTTATCTCTCTTGGGGAAGCCTTAAAATGTTTGTGTAATGTTTTACAACAGACATGTTTCCTTTGAAGTTCTACAACTATTAACGATCCAACAAACCCGCTATTCTAATTTAAGTGAATTGATCTATTATAGCCCTGATTTTAACTCTGTTGTTTCTCTTTAGTGATTGAAATGACCAGTGATCAGCTGTGTAGTGTGCCAACATGTATGACACATAGTAGGAACAGAGATGAGCAATATGGTGAAGGCCAATCCACGTACTGGGTGGAGCCACAATATAGACAAATTAGCTGACAGTGCTCTGGTAAATGTATAACTGCTTGTTCGATATTGCATACATGAATCTCCAATCTCTCCTCCACATTAAAAAAGGTCTATTTTTACTTATGTGGGTGGTGTAACAGGTAGTGCTGCTGCCTCACAGCTCCAGGGTACTTGGTTTGATCCTGAGCTCAGGTTATTTTTTGTATGGATTTTCTGCATGGATTTCCTCAAGAATTTCTGGATTCCTCCAACTTCACAAAAATGCAGGTAGATGGAATAGTTATGCTAAATTGCCCCTGGGTGTGAATGTGTGTGTGCATGGTGCTCTGTGATGGATTGGTGTCCATCCAGGGTGTATTCCAACCTCACAGCCAGTGTTCGTGGAATAGGCTTGGGATCCACAGCAACCCTGACCAGGATAAAGCTATACAAAATATACAAAAATCAACTACAGGAAATGACTCCATTTTGGCCATGCGATAAAGACTGGAAGATCAAATGCTGTTTGATGGGGATCTTCTAGAGTGTTCTTGATTAGCATGAGAACCAATTGTGGTAAAAATTGGACACAATTTCTGTGCATGAGATATTTAAACTTGTGGCCTAGAAATATTAACTCATGACCTCATTATATTCATTTGAGGCCACATTTTATTTAAAGTAAACAAATAAATAAATAAATAACCTCCAGGTGACCTCAAAACCTCTGGCATATTAAGCAGTTACATTTAGATTCATATTGAAGTTCAGCATGTCAAACTGAAGAGGTGACACTCTTTTAGAAATAAAAGACAGCTTCTGTTGATTCAGCAAACACTCTTCACAATGTGTGAACTCAATGAGCTAAATATATTCTTCCCTGTGTGACCTGCAGAGCTGTAGACAGCTGAGAGCAATGACCTAGTAATGACTGTAAACAAAGTGTTTTTCTTTCACTCTGTGTCCGTCCTGCCCTTCGTGATGCTCAGCAATGTCGAAATAAGAGTTGCGTCACGTTTTTGACAATACTTTTGACAATACTTTTGACAATATCTCTACAGGTCTTGAGGTAAACATGACAAACACACTATTAATTCTGCTCTTACTGAGTGTGTCAGCTGCATTGCATGACCACTATACCTCTAATAATTTCAGAAATCTCCATTGCTGACTGTTTTAGACAGAGTTTAAGCTATACCACATTTATCATGATCAGAGTTCAACACTGGTTTGATCTCAGGACACTGCTTGAAAAGTTTCCACAGTGGTTTATATATTCAGTTCAGGTTTTAACCGCAGTATGTAGTCAGAATGGCCAGAGGCAAGACACTTCTGTCTGCTGTGATTTTATCACATGCAACACCAAAGCAAACTCAATAGGGGATCAAAAGGACAAGCAGCAGGAAGATTTCAATGCTGATTAAGTAGATCAGTTCCACAGTGCTAAAACATAAACAAAAGTCATTCAAATGCTGATAGCTAAAAATTCTTTAAGGTTTGATATCGTTCCAATCAGATATAGAAATCTTTTAATGTTTTTTGGGGGTTTTTTTTCCCCAAATCGGATTCAACTCCACTTTTGGCTACATAGTATCAAAACCTAAAATCTTCAAAGGGTTCATTTTGAGGGTGAAAGCCTTTTATTTAATACACTAAGGCCACAATGTTTGGGTTCTTGGTGAACAAAGCCAACAACTGTAAAATGGGATGGTGCTAGAATGCATTATCAAGATTTCTAAGCATAGACAGATTCCATCCCTCCATTTTTTTTACTGCTTATCCTACTCAGGGTCACAGAAAGCCTGGATCCTATCCCAGGGGACTAAGGCAATTGACCCTAGGGTGCCAATCCATTGAAGGGCACAATCACACACACAATCATACACTACAGACAATTTGGAAATGAGAATCAGCCTTCAACGCATGTCTTTGGACTGGAGGAGGAAACATGATTGTCCGGAGGAGAACTCCGAAGCCTGAGGAGAACATGCAACCTCCGAACACACTAGGCGGCGGCGATAATCGAACCTCAACCCTTTCGCTATGAGGCAAACGTGCTAACCACTAAGCCACCATGCCCCTGCATAGAGAGATTGTTTTTCAGAAATAGCTCCTGTGGTGCAAGTGAAACATAAGAGATTGCGTTTGAATATTGACAATGCCACAGCATACTCTCCTTCTACTGTTGAGCAAAGTGACACTAGCCAATCATGGGCATCTGTGAGCTCATGTATATGGAAGAGGGCAGATAGCACTTTACACTGAGTGTGTTATGCTGCCCTGTGATGCAGCAAGAGCAGCAGTTACAGTTAGTTGGCTTCAAATGCCTTGGAAACGATAACAAGCTTTCACCCTCGCATGGTGGTAGCTGGTGCATGATAGAAGAAAGCTAGCAGGTGTGTGGGAATTGACAGGTGATCAAATCGGAAAGAAAATGGAGGATAATCCCAAAAATGAAAAGAAAAAAGTTCCTGTAGAAATCTAGAACCAGTAACCAACTAAATTTCTGTCTACTCAGTGCTAAGACCTAAAGTCCTCTAAAGTTACATATTTTGTCTTCAAAGTTTACAAAATGACTTAAATAAAAGTTTTTTCTTTTAATTAACACACTATGGCCACAATTTTTGAGCTCATGGGAGGTAACCTGATAAAGGCAATTATAAAATGGGATGGGACTAGAATGAATTATTAAAAGTTCTATGTATAGAAGTTCGGACAATTTTCACAGATCCTTTTTCTTTCAGAAAAAAAAGTTTCTGTAGAAATCAACAACCATTAACCAGCTATCAAACACTTAAGAAACCCTTAAGAAGTATAGGATGTAGTATTATGCTCTTAGAGGGATAAAAAGGTTCCTCAGGTCCTCAACAGTTCTAGTCATCTCAAACGGTACTTCTTGAAACCTTCTCGTAAAGAGAAATTCTGTTGTAGTCTTTCACACACAACCTTTGAAGGTTTCCCAAAAAAAACAAAGAATCTGTCAGGGTTATTCTGAGATCATAGTTTTATTCTGTCGATTTATATATTGATTGTGTATTGCAGTATATGAGCTTCTATTTGCAAGCATGAGGCACATTTATTAGCCACAACTGAGCTCTTTATTCCATTATGTTATATAATGAGTCTTTATTGATCACATATACATCTCAATACAGTGAAATTATTTTCTTCACATACCCCAGCATGTTAGGAAGTTGGGGTCAGAGTGCAGGGTCAGCTATGATACAGAGCCCCTGGAGCAGAGAGAGTTAACGGCCTTGCTCAAGGGCCCATCAGTGGCAGCTTGGCAGTGCAGGGACTTGAATCCCCGACCTTTCGATCAGTAACCCAGAGCCTTAACCGCTAAGCCACCACTACCCCACTGTTATGAATCCAGTCTGTTTATTTATTATTGAGAGATGTAACCTATTATATACTGATGTGTCTAAGAAATGGGCCACAACGTTTCACTTCAAGTCAAGTAAATAGCATTTTGGCCTTGCATCTATACTAACCACCTCTTAGTCTCTGATTCAGCAAGGTTAATGTGGTGGATTCTAACAATAAATTCCAAAAAAATAATAATTTGGTCCCTGTGTTTAATACAGCACATCTGTGATACAGTCATGTGAGAAAAAAAATAAGTACACCCCATGGAAATTGTTGGCTTTGTTTGACATATTTGGACAAGCATACAAGCATTGTTCAGCTTTATTAATAGGCACTGTTTCAAAGAGGATGAAAAGTTTGCTTATCCAAAAGCCAGAAATTTCCATGGGGTGTACGTATTTTATCACATGACTGTATATGTGTGTCGGCCTGGGAAAACCCTTCACATGGTCAAATGCTGATAGAAAATTTTATATAGTTCGGAAAACGACACACTTTTCTATGTGAACTGAAACCTGTTGCTCTTTTGCATGAAGTATGAAGTCCAGGCATTCTAAAGTCACTGAAAAAGGGAGACATTTACATTTAAGACATTTAAGTATTTCATTCTGTGGCGCAGGAGCATTGCCGACATTGTGACAGTCGGTATATGATTACAAACTGAATTGATTTGAATTTTGTCCTCATAGAGTACTCTGCAAAACTCTCATGCAGAGAAATGCTGTAAAGTAAAGAATAATAATAAAATTAAACATTTCTACATGTAAAAAATATCATAAAGTGCATTAAACAGTAATAAACGTAATGAAAACAGAAATAAAAACAATGTCAATATTTGATGTGACAACAGAGGTGTGGGTTTTGTTTTGTTTTTTTAAATCGGTAATCTCAATTACAATATTTGTTTTGTCTGGAAAATGGTCTGTTATGTAATATATTGCTTTCCTAACTGACATACAATCATTTTTTTCTGTAACTCTGTACTTTCATTTGTTGTTACAAAAGTAAAGTTGGGAAATCTAACATGTTTTGTACTGACTCAAAAATGCAGAAGCCATAAAATAAACATCTGTTAACAAAATTTGTGTTAAAGAAAATATGATGCCGAAGACTTTTGCACAGTGCTGTACCTATCCAACAAACTGATCAAATCATGGCATTCACTGTGTGAGGAAATCATACTTAGCAATCAAAGTTTTGCATTTTTGTACCAGTATGTTTATTAAACTGGCTTCTTCCCCAACATGACGATTGCAGGAAGAAGCCAAAGCAAGATTAAAAGGTACATAAACCCATTCCCGTGTCTTTTCTGGTGAAATGGCTTCTTAAATATGAGGTGTCAAAATATGTTATAACAATTTCTGTCAATTCTTTTAGTCATTTTTTAAAAATCTTTTGATAAACTGAGTACCAGAATACAGGTACAGCAACATCTGAAGGGATTTTCCAGACTGCTACATACCTCACACTCAGAATGGTTGTGAAACAATGTGCACATCGAACAAAAATTCAACAACAGAGTGCAGCATTCAACATTTAAGCTGCAATCATTCTGATCATCCATTATTATCTAAACATCTCTCATTTCTTCAGTTTGTGTGTCCAGAAGTCAAATTGAGATGATCATAGAGAAAGAAAAGGCAAAGTGCCATACCTTTCCCTCTTTAGGACAAGAGCTCCGTCCAGCAGCACCATATCAGCGCCATTATTACAACCATTCCTATGAAGGGTATGGAGAGAACAGGGGACTCAGATGGAGGACAGGAGTTCTGAGAGGGGAAAAAACAAAAGTTCGAAGGGACAGATGAGGGGAGGAAGAGGGGATGGAGGAGGTGGTGAGAGAGAAATGAGGTGAGAGACGGCATGCATGATATAAAACATAAAAAAAAAATTCATCATGAACAGGAAGGTTTACAACACGTACAACATGGGTATATATAAAATGTGTCCATAGACAGAGAATGAGGAGGAGATGGATTAAACCAGATAGATAGATAGATAGATAGATAGATAGATAGATAGATAGATAGATAGATAGATAGATAGATACACAGTCAGATAGAGAGATAGACACACAGAGAGACAGACAGATAGATAGTTAGATAGATAGATAGACACAGAGCGATTGACAAACAGACAAACAGATAGATAGACACAGAAAGACAGACAGACAGACAGACAGACAGACAGACAGACAGATAGATAGATAGATAGATAGATAGATAGATAGATAGATAGATAGATAGATAGATAGATAGACACAGAGCGATTGACAAACAGACAAACAGATAGATAGACACAGAAAGACAGACAGACAAATAGATAGATAGATAGATAGACAGATAGACAGATAGACAGATAGATAGATAGATAGATAGATAGATAGATAGATAGATATGTAAGATTATAGGAAAACATTAAATTAGTTCAGAATTTGATATAGTGCAGTGTGTGTGGTGATTGCAGGGTGTATGGTCACACATTGGTTAGAAAGCAACAAAAGGAAGCGATGGCAGACCACATGAAAGGGAAAACAGAAAAAAAACACTGCTATTAGAACATGCCAATGATGGTTAAATTACAAGACGAAGACCTCACACTCATCCAATCAATTATCTAGGGTCAAAGGCCATTTGAAGATCTTTGTCCACACTGTATAATTAGTACATGCTAGCAGAGGAACCCTGAGAGCATAACAAAAAATGATAACACAAGCACCATGGACAGTGGGTGAGTGATGTGAGACAAAGTACTCAAACTGGACGGACAAAATATCTTTCATGGGATTAAATACAGAATTTGAAAATCAGGAATCTGGAATCTGATCCAATTTAAAGAATCTGGGTGCCCATTATTTTAGTGCGCATTGGTACACAAGCATTAGTATGGCTCGGGAAAGCTGATTGTCAGAATTGTTTTAAGTTTGTAATAAGAGTTAAGATAAGTTACAATAAATTTGATATAATAAATTTGAGCTATTGGTTTGTTCGTCTATTAGAACACACACGGGGACAAATTGATACAGAATAAAAAAGAAGAAAGCCCTGGGCTTCCACTTGTATATTTGAGTACAAAAGTTAGTACACCCTAAAAACAAAAAGCAAAGGACAAAGAAATCATGTTTCACAGTCAAATAAGGTATGTTAAGATATTAATAGTGAAAGTCATGACTAAATGCAGGATTAAAAAGGAAAATTTAATTAATGACTAGATTAAGACACAAGCATTAGTATTTGATCTATGGCGTTGTACGTATTTATTGAGGACATCATTATACTGTTAAAACACACACAAGTGGACAAGTTGAGACAGAAAACATAAAGCCCATGATCAATGTGTGTGAAAAGGTGACCAGCTGATCAAGCTGAGACACACACGTTTGACCAATGATGACGTGATCTGAACAACATGGACGTTGGGGGACAGAGTCTTCACTGATGACTGTAATCGCAAGCATTGAATATTGCACTGCAGAGTGTTTCATTATTCAGCAGTATAACTTGAAAATTTTGTCCAAAGCAAGCAAAACTTAAGATCACTAAATTAACTACATCTAAGCTAGGGTGTGAATCACCATTCACCAGGTTTCAAACACTTACCTGGGCCTTCCTTCCTGCCAGCCTATCAAGATCCACCCTACAGCGCTGTAGCTCCGCCTCCAGCTCAGCCCTTTCCTTCTGACTGCTCTCATAAAGTTCTTGCAGCTCGAGAAGTTCTCCTTTTAACCCCTCACACTGAGAATGACAGTGGGCGGGTATTAAACATTCAGAGTATTTTCAAGAAGTCAAAGGGGGTGAAAACTTTTGCACTCAATAGTATTTTGGTGGCTGTATCATACCTCTCTCTGGACCTTTGATGCTCTCTCCTCAGCCTGTTTTAGCTGGTCTTGTAGGGTGATCACCTCAGAAAGCTCCTCAATCCTCTTCTCAGGATTCACAGCTTTGTTATCACTCGAGTTCTTCTGGAGACACGAGTTCACCTGATGAGTCATCTGTTCCGTCGGTAATATGCTCATGTAGACTTCGGCCTTCGCAGCCTGCTCCTCGTCCACCTTCTGACCGTCCTGCTCTTCTCTACAAGCAGAGAAAAAGAGGCCGTGGAGCAGCTGTGCTAGACACTTACAGACTGCGGTAACTAGTGGTGCTTAATACATCAAAACGTTTTTTTTAACCAACACACAACGCCATCCATCCATCCATTTTCCACACCGCTTATCATACACAGGGTCAAGGGGGAGCCTGGAGCCTATCCCAGGGAACTCGGGGCATGAGGTGGGGGACACCTGGGATGGTGTGTCAACCCATCACAGGGTACAATCTCACACACATTCACACAATAAGGAAATGGTAATCATCCTACAACGCATGTCTTTGGACTGGGGAGGAAATCGATGTGCCCAGAATAAGCCCTCAAGACACAGCGAGAACATGCAGGCTCCACACACAGAGGGTGGAGGTGGGATTTGAACCCCAAACCCCTGGGGTGCGAGGCAAATGTGTTAACTAAGCCACTATGCCTGGTCCCCAACGCACAACTCAATTCAAGTGTTTTTAGCTCCCTAGTGAAGTTTCCCCAGATGGACAAACTGAAGAAAAGTAAGACAAACTTCAATATTATGATCTGTGTGTGTGTGTGTGTGTGTGTGTGTGTGTGTGTGTGTGTGTGTGTGTGTGTGTGTGTGTGTGTGTGTGTGCAGACGGAGATGTTAGAAATAGCAGTAGCTCCTATCCTGCCCATCAAAATTACATCCTATAACATGCTATTTTCATGCTGTTTAATTAATAATTAACAAACCATAACAATGTTCATATCTTATATTAGGCAATTAAAAAAAGAAGAAAGAAAGAAGGATCAAATCCCTAGAATCTACTAGGCCTGAACACTTGTTCACAGCATTCAGTGCAGCTGGGTGGCCTATCCTGGGTAAAGATAATAACAAAATGGTTATTCAGTCACATGACCTATGCCTCAAAGCCACCATCCTAAACATTCCTGAACTCCTGCACTCTGAACAGTGTTACTGCAGAAACAGAGCAATAAATCAGCCATTCTCAGGGATATTTCTGCAACAGATCTCACAAAGGCATGGGCTCCAAGCAGGGGTAGGAAGTAAAGAACTACATCTACTCTGATTACAATCCATAAGTACATGGTTCACTGTATTAGTACTTTTGGAGTATAATAAAGTCTTATTTGTCTTTTTACTTTTACTTGAGTTTAAAAAAATAAAGAGAATATTCAACTTTGTTACATTTATTTTTTTATCACTGCCTATTTTAAAAAACTAATAACACAAATTCAAGACCCAGTCAAAATAAATCTGCTGTTTCCTACCAAAAGTTTACACTTCCTGCACCAAATACTCAGTCAGCAGCAATCTCTGAGACAGTGGAGGCTCAGAGATTGGCTTACATGTACAGGTAAGCCATTAGCTAGCTCGACTAGCTAGAGTTTTACAGTACAAAACTCATTTACATTATGTCTATTTAATGTTCAATTTTAAACATAAGAAAAAGTAAAGTGCTGCTACAACCTATATGTAATGGTCTGGATAATGTGTAACGGGCATCTTTGCTAGATAGCTAACTATGTAGCTAGAAACATTTATTAATTAACATGAGCTAGCTAACAAACAGAAATACAACAGTATTTGAGTAGTTATCTGGCCAGCTAGCATTACTTTTCTTAAATACTCCAGACGATGTTCAATTCAGCATAGCTTACTTGGTTAGTTAACATAATAACAAAATAGAAAATGTAGAATAAAATATTTTTGATTTAGTTGTGTCAGTTGAAGATGTGTAAAACGTAAATGGTAAATTGTGCACTTATATAGCGTTTTTATCCAAAGCGCTTTACACTGTGTCTCATTCATCCATTCACACACGCACTCACACACCAATTGTAACAGAGCTGCCATACAAGGTGCTAACTGGCCATTGGGAG
>JAFFST010053015.1:32211-46991 GCA_022414735.1 Noturus placidus
GAGAGCGCGCACACACACACACACACACACACACACACACACACACACACACACACAGTTCATGACATGGAACATATAAGTGGTGTTGGAGATGTTTGGCCAAACCGGCTGATCCGATGTGACTCCTGATGTTTGCTTAGAACAAGCCTCAACAAGCTCGCATCATTCCTCAGCACTGCTGTAACATATATATAAATTAACCACAGTCTACAGATACTAATCCAGATAGTGTGCGACCGCCATCCTTTAAAAATATGTATAAAAAAAGATTTTATTTTTATTTTATTTTGAAACAGGAAGTCTGTGTGTTCAACATCAGGAATGACTTACACAACAGACAATAGTGTTTGAGATGCAACGCGCACCATGACAGATCTAAACAGAGGAGTAATAGTAGCTTAGTGAACTAGCTATGTATAGATTAAAGCGAAGCCTAAAACGAACAACGTTTACTGTGCCTATCGAGCAAGACACGCCCTTGGGGGCGGGACATAAACGTTATAGACAGCGTTTAATTGGACAAACACAAGAATGGTACAAGCTGAGTAAGCAAAAAATATTTAACTCGTTCCTGGAAGTGACTAGGTATAAAATTGCATTTAAATTTTTATTTATTTATTTATTTTATAGATATTCTGTCGTGTTGTTATCTTAAAAGAATTTGCAGAGCATATTTTTCCTGGTGTACTTGTTCCAACAACGGCAACGACCGGAAATACGTAAAAATCCAGCGGAAATTGTCATAAGTTTTCAAGATGGCACTAGACGGCATCAACCATGTAAGTTCTGAATCACTTGAATAAAACAAATCGCAGATGCGTTTTACTAATGTGTGTGTTAGTTTGCATTATATTTACTTAAAAGACGTTTCGTTAGATGTCCGGTGTTGTGTAGCAAAAGGAAAAAAATGTCGGATTTTTATGGGTTTGTATTTTTTTAACATTTTCACTAGATTGAATTCAGTTTGCTGCCTCATTGTTATTACTAGCTGAAAGCGGTTCCTTCCCCGCCAGTATTCTGATTTATACCGCCTTTTCTACTGGGATTGGATAGTTTTTCATGTCATTATCTCTGACTGGCCTGCTTTTTCTGTGCACGAGCTACGTGGCCAATCCTAGCAGAGGAGGCGGGACTTGTTATAATACGGGTAGGGAGGCTAGAATGGTTTGGTTGCTAACGTAGGAAAAATGCTAGTACTGAGTGTCAGCGTTCAGTTTGATGTTTCTAATCCCGGATTAATTTAATTTAGAGGAGGAAACTAATTGTGTTCGTAATTTTATTATTGTAGTTTTATAAATGTATGTAGTTGTACTGCCACTGTTGGCTTTTTAACGTTTGAGCTGTTTTAGCTAACCGGAGCTTGGAGCTTTTAATATACAGAACGAGTTGATTCTTTTTTTCTTGCTCTGCATTTCTCTCTTAGATGGACTTGGAGGACAGTAAAGGAGGCTCAGGTCTCCGGCAGTATTACCTGTCCAAAATCGAGGAGTTACAGGTAAGATTAGCAGTGTGTGTCATTCTCGTACGAGTCGACTCTTTGGGTCGTATCTTTTCCTTGAGCCGGCTTGTTCATTTGAGTCAAGTGTTGTTGCGTGTTTGTTTGTTTTTTTTTCGACTTTTGTTGCCTTTCTTGTCAATTTCCTTTTACACTGTTGTCGTCTAATTCAACCAGAGTCCTTCCATTTTTACCATCTAATCTTTTCTTTACCGTGAATGTTTGAAAGAGGAGTCGGCCCGTATTGGTTAGCCGAGCCAAAATCATCCGACTCACTGTAAAGATCCGGAACTCCACCGTGTCCTTATTTGAATTCTAGCTGCTCTCATTAGTTTACCAGATTAAGTGATAATTCATTAAACAATTTACACAACCCTTGACGGTTTAAGGGGTTGATTAGACATCTCCTTTATCCAGTGTAACAAACAATATCTTACTGGTTTTTGTGTTGTTTTTTGTCTGTAGCTTACTGTGAATGAGAAGAGCCAGAATCTCCGGCGTCTGCAGGCCCAGAGGAATGAGCTCAATGCTAAAGGTAGAACCCATCATCGCTAATGTTTACAGCGTCTTTAACGCCGTTACTCATCTGATTGCTTTGTTCAGGCCACCGTGTTTGATTAAAGTGCGTACGCTCTGTCGACCAGGAGGCGGCGCTTGTCATACTGCTTTTCACCACGTTGATCATAAGTTTCTTTTGGGTGGAAGTTTGATCACTGGTTGTATGTGGTCTATATTATTAAATAAGCTTGCGCGTGCGGTTGCTGGTCAGTACGAGGTTTTAATGTCTCTGTGCAGTGCGTCTGCTTCGCGAGGAGCTGCAGTTGCTGCAGGAACAGGGCTCGTACGTGGGCGAGGTGGTCCGAGCCATGGACAAGAAGAAGGTGCTGGTGAAGGTGAGTTTACACGCGTTGAGCTAACGACACAGCACCAGGGAAATGTTTTCGACATTTTTAAATGACTCATGATGGTATACGTGACTTCGGGTTGTTGAAACGGTGCCTCTGATGTCTGTAGGTTCACCCCGAGGGGAAATTTGTGGTGGACGTGGACAAGAACATCGACATTAATGACGTGAGTGTTGCGGATCGATGGAGTTGCTCTGTCCTGTCCTTGTTTTTGCAATTATTTGATGTGTGAAATATGAACCGTCCGATGCAGGTGACCCCGAACTGCCGGGTAGCGCTGCGTAACGACAGCTATACACTGCACAAGATCCTCCCCAACAAGGTGGACCCTCTGGTGTCTCTCATGATGGTTGAGAAGGTACTTCTAAATTCCGGTGTGTTCGTGTGAGAGCTGCGTTTGCGTATGTGTGATGTGTAAAAGCATGTTCTGTCTGACCTGTAGGTGCCTGACTCTACCTATGAGATGATCGGTGGTCTGGACAAGCAGATCAAAGAGATCAAGGAGGTGATCGAGCTGCCCGTCAAGCACCCGGAGCTCTTCGAGGCCCTCGGAATCGCGCAGCCGAAGGTGGGTGGGGCCAAAATCCCGCTGCTCCATTTTCCCGTCTGAGGTTCTCAACTTTTTGCTCACTCACACCGTGTTGACCTGTAGGGGGTGCTGCTGTATGGCCCTCCCGGCACCGGGAAGACGCTGCTAGCCCGAGCCGTGGCTCACCACACCGACTGCACCTTCATCCGTGTGTCTGGCTCCGAGCTTGTGCAGAAGTTCATCGGAGAAGGTGAGGACCGAGCATGCCTTTAAATCGCTGTGCTAGATTCTCCTTGCCTATAACGGTCTTTTCTGGCTGTCTTGCAGGTGCGCGAATGGTGCGTGAGCTCTTCGTGATGGCACGTGAGCATGCGCCATCCATCATCTTCATGGACGAGATCGACTCTATCGGCTCCTCGCGTCTCGAGGGAGGCTCCGGCGGAGACAGCGAGGTGCAGCGCACCATGCTCGAGCTCCTCAACCAGCTCGACGGCTTCGAGGCCACCAAGAACATCAAGGTGCGTGAACAAGACCCATCACTGCTAGAACCCTTTTTATTCGTTAGCTTTAGTGCAGTGAGTCTTGTAGATCTGTCTGTAACAAATAAAGAATCGGTCAGATGCTTGGGTGCTACATTGAAATGTGATAGTTCCTAAGACTCTTGTGTCCTGCAGGTTATCATGGCCACCAACCGCATAGACATCCTCGACTCTGCTCTGCTCCGGCCCGGACGCATCGACCGGAAAATCGAGTTCCCTCCTCCCAACGAGGAGGTCTTTTTTATTATTATTATTATTATTATTATTATCATCCTAAACCGTGAATAGATACTCGGCTGATGGTTGTTGTCTTAGTGCGTGTAGCAGCAAACAGGCACAGTGCTCAATATCGTTGTCCTTGACAGGCCCGTCTGGACATCCTGAAGATCCACTCACGTAAAATGAATCTGACGCGTGGCATCAACCTTCGCAAAATTGCTGAGCTCATGCCAGGGGCATCAGGTGCTGAGGTTAAGGTAAGGTCAGCCGCAAGACTGGAAAATATAGTGCTACGATAGTGGTATCAAGAGTATGATCTGTGTATATGACTACTGAACTCTTCCTGTGGCTTCGCCCTAAACTTGACTATGACTACTGGCCTCTTCCTGTGGCTCCGGCTTAAATCTGACTGTGGTGACCGGCCTCTTCCTGTGGCTCTGCCACTGTGTCTCTATCCCAACTGTTACCATAACAATTGGCCCCACCTTCATCCTTAACGTCCTGTCACCCTGTGTGAACCCTGACCTCAAACCTAACGTCACCGTCATGCTCCCTATGTTTGTGATTTGCCAGTAAATTGCTACGTTTTTGCCACTACATGTCGTGTGTCATCACTAAATTCTTTCACGTAGGGCGTTTGTACAGAAGCCGGCATGTACGCCCTGCGAGAGAGGAGGGTCCACGTCACCCAAGAAGATTTCGAGATGGCTGTCGCAAAGGTACGCTCGTTTCCATTTGTAGGCGATTCAAAAACTTTAGTAGGTTTTTATTGGCTTTCTAAAGGCTGCTTGCAGTATTCCGCATCATACCTTCGTTCTGTCATAACTTCTCGCTCATCGTCTACACGTAAAAAGAATGAAACTGTACTTGCGCTCTTTTTCGTTAACAGGTGATGCAGAAGGACAGCGAGAAGAACATGTCTATCAAGAAGCTCTGGAAGTAGAGCCTATATTTCCTCCCTTGAATTGTTTTGGGGTGTTTTCTTTTTTTGTTTTTTTTCCTCCTCCTTTGGTTTATAAATGTGCCCTGAATTTATTTGAAATAAACGGTATATGCTGTTCAGAATCATGCCTCGTCTGTTTTATATAATGCATCACACGCGTTATTTATTTCTTTATTTACTTGTATTCAATTGCAAACAAAGTGAGAATGTAATCCTAGCGTGTAACAGCTGTTTGGATGGTGTTATTTTTTTTAATTAAATCCTTAAAACATATATTTTTAGCCTCCAAAAGGATTAGGTCTTTCTCCTGGTGATCTGAACCACAGCCTTTCAGGTCATGGTGATGTCGGACTCTCTTAATGGTGGATGGATACATATTTGGTATCTGATACCTCCAACATCACCAGTTCCTTTGTTGCTGTCTTGGGTTTAAATCCCAGAGAGTTAATTTGTGGCTTTTTCCTGATTGGATGTCACGTTTTATACTTCTATCTGTACAATTATTTGTACAGATGTTTCTGGTACCTTCAGTTGTTTAGAAATTACTCCAAAGGAGGAACCAAACTATTTTATTTAATTATTTTTTTTCCAATGGAGTCTTTGATTTTCTCCTGATATCAAAAGCCCTGGCTCTAAATATTTTCAAGGCTCTAACATGAAAAGAGTAGATCTTATGTTAAATCTTCCATCTTTGTTCTCCTGATTTCCAAATGACTAAATAGATCTTCATCCAGATGTTCTGACCTCACAGACCTTCACCTGTAGGCTCCACAAGACATGATTCCATCAGTCCTGATCCCATCACGAGGTCCTACAGACCTCTTCTGCCATGTTCTCATGTCTCTAACATTAATTTCATGACCTCTCGTCTTATAGATGTGTACATTTGCCAAGCACTTTACGAAAACAAAGAAGCTAACCAATATGAACATGTAGGTAGAAACTTCATGGAACCACGTGATTGGTGCACCATGCAAGCTCCCACGATGCGATCTCGGACTAATCGTTAGAAAGGTAAGAGGGAAAAGTTGCAGAAGGAGCAGCAGTTACACACACGTTCGAGATTAATGTGACTGCATGCTGCTGCAGGAAGTGAGGTCATTTTTTTTTCTTTTTACATGCGCGTAATAAATGGGGAAAATTTTCTATATGTGTTAAATCAAAATAAGAATTATATATACATATACATTTTGTTGTAATTTAATCATTAATTTGTTTTCATTATTAGTTGTTTTTTTTCATTATTCATTCATTTATTTTTGCCATTTACTCGTCCTACCTATCTAAAAGAATAATAAATGACTTTAATCTCAAATTCTTTGTATTATATATTAGTTCAAATTCTTTGTATTATATATATTAGTTTATTCGTGAGGATGTTAACATTTTACATCCTATATTGTTTTATAGGAGAAAAAAAAAGTGCCTTATTTTTGTTTAACTGAATCAGTTTTTTAATCATTGACTACCCTCGTCTCGTACCCGAATGTTCTGTTATTGTTGACTTATTACTGGAGCGTAAACAAGCTTTCTTATAATTATTAACCCGTCGTTACGGCCTTGAGTGTCCTCTTGTGTCCTCTTAAGGAATGTGGTTCTGTCTTTTCTACTCGGACTCGTCGTCTTGTCTTGCGTCTCCTTCAGCTTTTCCCCGCAGTAAACCTTTGTTACGTCAGCGACCTGCTCAAAGTCCTTATGTGCTGTTTGACCGTCGCATTGGGGCACCTCGGATATTGTGAGCGCAGCCTGAGGACGTTCTTCGGACGTATTTCGACTTCATTTCGATTAATTTGTAAGTATTCACTATTCTGTTTCGTATATCAACACACTTGTGCTTTTAGATCATTAGTGTCAAGTTCAAGGGACCAAGATTACGGTTCAGTTTAACTGCCTAGGAAAAAGTAGCTGTGGAAGTTTTTTTTGTATGTGAAAAGATGTATTTTATGTGTGAAACATTTACGATCGAATTCTAAGCGTTAATTCTACTCTAGAGTGGCATTTTTCGGGACAGACAGGTCGTCGAGCCGTCTCGAGACATTCCTGTCTCTTGACACACCTCGAACCTGATGAGCTTCTACTGGGGGGGGGACCAAAAAGCATCCTCATAGACGCTGAGGTGCCAATACTAACGACTGATCCGAGGATGTTCATTTATATAGTTTTGTATAGCGAACTTTAAACAATCTTTTTAAAAGCTTTGTTGCTTTCTCTTCAGAGCAGCAGCAGGAACGATGGAAATTGATTACTACTATGTAAAGTAAGTTTATTAACGTCTCAAACTCTTTATTTATTTATTTATTTATTTATTTAAAATGCTGAAATGTTGCTTGCAACGTACTAGTTTATTTTGAATAATAGGTAGACTAAACATTCTTTTATTAGGCATTTAAATTAGGCATCTTCAGTTTCGTAGAAAGTTGAAACATTTGCGGTAACAGCAAAGACCATACACACGGGTGATATGTCGCAATATCTGACGAAATTAACATTTTTAATTACGGCGGAAATCGGCTTCATCCGTAAAATCACCGCCACAGTCGACAATGGCTCGAAAAATAAGGATAAATAAATAAAACAAGTTAGCTTGTTACAGAGTAATGATTTAATATTATGTAGTTCATTAGAATGACATTTATACAGTGCTTTTACATTGTATGTGGGTGGGTTTTATCAACCACCACTAGAATGATGCGAGGCAGCCATATTGCTAGAGAACTCCCACCACACACCAGCTATTAGTGATGAAGCAAATTCAGAGATGGAGATTATTAGGGGGTGATAAAGAAGGGTAATGGGGGAATTTGTGCAGGACCACGGGGTTATACCCCTACTCTTTTATGATAAGTGTCCTGGGATTTTTATTGGCCACAGAGAGTCAGGACTGCGGTTTAATGTCTCGTCTGAAAGACAGTGCTGTTTTTACAGAATAGTGTCCCCGCATGGTGAGCGCCCCCTGCTGGCCTCACTAATACACACCTTCCAGCAACAACCTTAGTTTTCCCCAGGAGATCTCCCATCCAGGTACTGACAGTCTCAACCCTGCTTAGCTTCAGTGGGAAACCAGGCAACAACCTGCACTATGTGTGAATTACATAATGTAATGTAATTTAATGTGATGTTTATTTGCCACAACACACAGGATCTTTTTAACGCCACTCCTGGGCTTCTCCATCGCGATGCTCATGATGAAATGCTGCTGTAAGCATCGATGCTTCTGCCGTTCGGGCATGAGTGAGCTGCAGTGCCATTACCCCTCCATCTACGTCATTCCCTTTCCTGTTAACGACGATAACGTCGACGGAGGTTCGCTGTCGCCTGTGGCGGCGTTCGCACCCCCTGCGTACGACTCCGTCGCCCCCGCCAACCCTCCACCACCATATTCAGAGGTAAACGACTACCATACACACGAGTCCAACAAAGATAAAACACTGTATCATGCAAGCTAGTTACTAGTCACAACAATCAGTACCAGAGGACAGGCGGAGACAACCCCCCCCGAAATAGAAAAACGTTGTAAGAACGGCGTGTTTTGTAACGTATTAAAGCTATTTCAATTTGTTGATTTCGTAGCAAAAAAAATTATTTCTTTTTTTAAAGTCACATGAAAATCTACAGCAGCTAAAATCTGTCTGTTATAATATTTCTTATGCTAATTCTTACGCACTTCCGTACAGTATCATTTACGCTACTTCATATACATTTTTCTTTATGCTAATTTTTACAAATCTTCGTACAATATTGCTCAGGCCGTGTCTTACGCATTTTCATACAATAGCTTGTTCATTCTTACGCATTTTTTATAGTAGTTTAATTCTTACGCATTTTCATACAGTATTGTTTATGCAAATGTTTACTTGTTTTTGTACAATATTGATTATGCAAAAAAAAATTTACATGTTTTTATACCATGTTGTTTGTGATGCTAATTTCTACTGCTAAAATATTATTGCTTTGTCTGTTGAAAGGAAGCCGTAATGAGGATCACGGAAGTTTTTGGTTTGTTTTTCAGCGGAAAATAAGCGTTCCTGACGAGGAGCCGCCAGCGTATACCGAAATCATGGAGGAGCCGTCGTTTATTCTACTTCCACAGACGCGACACACCTAATGAACACTGAACACATGCTGACTGAAGCAAAAGCCAGGACCAACTCCCAGATAGAGTTATAGTTATTATCTGTCGATAACGTGAGAAGTTTACAGTTATTATAAAAGGGTGTCCCCTGTCCTACAGTGTGTCCCCTGTGCTACAGTGTGTCCCCTGTCCTACTGTGTGTGTGTGTGTGTGTGTGTCTCTGTGTGTATAGTTACACTGTGAAAAGACAATACTAATGCACTTTACCAGTCCTGCTGAATAAAAGGACATTGTTATGATGGACTGCAGGTTCCTGATACGTTCTGAGGAACGATGACAGGGAACTCCGCCTCAGTTCCACGTGGTGGGCGGAGTTTGAGATTGACGCGTGGCGTAACTCGCTCTGGAGCTCGTTGTAAAACTTCTGTAAACATTTTGGAGATTTAAACTTTCCTGGGGAAGTCTATTTAATTTAGGAATCAGGAAAAAGTTTTAGCTGTTTATTTTTCCTTCTTTTTGTCTTTTATCACTCGAGTTTTTCTTTTTCATTCTCTGCTTGTTTCTCTTTCTTTCATATTTCCTTCTTTTTGTCGTTCATGGTTTTTCTGCCTTTCTTTCATTCTATTTCTTTCACTTTGTTTCTCTTTCTTTTCCTTTTTCTTTCATTCACTTTTTTCTTTCTTTCTTTCCATTTCTCTAAATCCTTTTATTTATTTCGCTGCTTGTTTTTGTTTCTTTCACTGTTTTGTCTTTCAATTGTTTCTTTTCTTTTATTCTATTTCTTTCATTTCTTGATTTTCTCTTTCTTTCACACTCTTTCACTGTTTTTGTCTCTCCTTCTTTCTTTTGTTGTTTATTTCACTGCTTGTTCTTTCTTTCACTCATTTTTCTTTCTTTTATCCTATTTCTCTCGTTCTCTTGTTCTTTTCAGATTTTTTTTCCTCTCTAATAACCTGTTATATCATTACGACACACACATACACCTCTCCTTCACCCACAGATGAATCAGTCATTATGGGGTTTGATCAGGTTTATTAGACAGACGACAGTGATCGGCGAGACCCGATCCGAGCCGAATCAGAACCGAACTTCAATCGGGTTCTTTTAGGGAAGTCTCTGGCTAACAGAACACTTATTGCTATTTATTTCCAGGACGTTGCGTTATAGTGCGAGCTTGTGATTATTTACAGTCGGCATGACGACATGTACAGGAATATTCCCCTCTTTCTCTTATTCCACCACCATAAACCAACATCTACAGTTCACATAGTCTGTACAAATATACACCGCTGTTCAGTCTCCATTAACACACACACACACATTTATACTACAGCTCAGCTCAATCACTTCTTTAGAAACTTAATAGGAACGTGTTTTATATAATATAATAAATAAATCAACTTTTACGGCGCAGTTTAATTTGGTCATAGTCTTGTATTTTATTCTATATTCCTGAACTGAATTATACTTGGATGAAATTAATCTGTATCCTCCTCATCTTCTCCTGCTTCACAAATCATGTCAATCATCATTAAAAGTTTGAATCTCATCCTGGACACTATTTATTTATCTATCTGTTTACATTTCTTTCGAAACTCTAGAAATACAAAGCAATTGTGTAGTTACAGCGTCCTGCTGTAACAGTATTACTGGAAAAACAGTATATGTGTGTGTGTGTGTGTGTATATATATATATACAGTGCATGTAGTTCTCCTCTCCCAACCGTCAAGACCTTCTCGAACACGTTCGACCTAGGCCATAGTGTGACCTTTAACCCTATTCTGAGGAACGTTATGGTTCTGCGAGCTCGATAGAGTGTTGCATTTGAAGACGAGTTCCAGAGCCTTCAATAGATTCAAATGGACGTATCCACACCTTTTTCCACCGTGTTTTCGCCGGACTGTCCGTGAGCTGAATGCGAAAACTTCCTTCGGATGGTTTTCCCATGCCCCAGATTCAGGACATCTTCGAGTCCCTGTACGGCGCGGCGGGCTTCACTGACGTAGACCTGCGTAGCGGATATTGGCAGGTCGGTATGGATGACTCCAGAAAACTGCTTTTGCGACTAAGAAGGGTTCATCAGAGTTCTTGCATTTATTACTCTTTGGACATAAGAGCGCTGCTGCTGCTTTCTGTAAACCTTCTATATGACTTGACGTACTGGAAGACCCTCGTTGTCGTTTATTCTAAAGACGTCCATGAAATATTTTCAGAGATCTAAAATGGTTGCTCAGGAAGTTGGATTCAACCTGAAGACATATATGCTAAATATACCATATATATATATATATATATATATATATTAAAAAAACATGTACTCGTCTTGGTCACGGCATTTGGATTGAGGGGTTTGTTTGACCGTTTTCCTTTCGGGTCCACCATAAAATGTAAAACTTCACCCACGAGTACAGTCTTGTACAGTTTTACCATTTAAAGGAAAAAGTAAACCTGCATAATTAGTAAGATCGTATTAGGTGAATGAATGAATGTCCCTGGACGATGTGGCAGTGTAAAATCGTAGAATGTAGTAAGACATAGGATTGGTTCAATTGTTATAATCACACAAACCTGGCATGCTGAGTGAGTGAGTTAAATTCTAGGTAAACACAGGTGAGGGTTAATTTACTGCATGGCCACTAGAGGGCGCATAGCAAGTGTTGAGAAATACACACCCAAAACCAAAAAAGAAAAAAAAAAAAAAAAAAAAAAAAAACAGCTGGTGGGTTTTTTGGTAGCATTTAAAACATGTTTGTTTAGGAGCTGCTCACATTTCACCGTACTCTCATATAAACACATGGAACCTTAGCGAGGCTCAGAAAACCCAGTTTACAGGAACCCACTGGTGCTCGGCGCTCAGTCTCTCTAGCGCCGCCTTCAGGCTGTGATACGCGGCGTCCAGGTTATCGTTGACGATGGTGAGGTCGAAGTAGTGACCGTAAGCTCTCTGTATTCTCTCACTCTCCTCCACCGTCCTCTTCAGCTCGCAGTCCTGCATGCACGCACGCACACACAAACACGTATAAACATACATCCAAACATAAAAACACTGGATTTCATCATTCCTTGAGATTATTATCATCATTTAAATTTTTTCTTTCAAAACGCACAGTGAGCTGTTTGGTGACGACCCTGGCCTCGATCGCAGATCTATTCATGTCCTTGAGCACTTCGAAGTCAGGGGCTTCGATGAACACGACGTAGGGCAGGAACTCCGCTGTCCGCAGCACTTTGAGAGCCTGAAGTGACAGAAATCCGGCGAATATTTACAGTGCTCATATAATATAAATAAATAAATATAAAGTCACCCTTAGTGGTTTTAAAACTCCAAGTGCTTTTACTTCCTGTTGTAATTATTTCACCTGTGGGTTGACGTCCAGGATGCAGACCTTTCCGGACTCGATGACCTCGTGGATGGAGTTGATCTTGGTGCCATACAGGTTACCGTCGTACTCGCCATGCTCTAGGAAGCGGCCGCTCTTGATGTCCGCCTCCATCTCGCTGCGCGACATGAACAGGTACATTTGTCCCTCCTTCTCGTCTACTTTGGGCTTACGGGACGTGTCTACAGGGCAGGATTACGTATTAGTAGTCATATGGCACAGCTGGAGGGGAGAGGGGGGAGGGAGGTGGATCAGGTATGACTGGAGAGGAGAGGGGGAGGGAAGTGGATTGGGGTATGGCTGGAGGGGAGAGGGGGAGGGAGGTGGATTGGGGTACAGCTGGAGGGGTGAGGGGTCGGGAGGTGGATTGGGGTACAGCTGGAGGGGAGAGGGAGGTGGATTGGGGTACAGCTGGAGGGGAGAGGGGGAAGGGAGTAGGGAGGTGGATTGGGGTATGGCTAATGGCTTGTACTCCTATCTTACAGGGTGTCGTTGTGCCGTAGCGATGAGGTTGTGACATCAGCAGCTTGTTTTTCAGGTTCCGCCGTCCGACTCCCTGGGCGCCGATCAGCACCAGGGTCTTTCTCCGGAACGGCGGCACTTTCGCCACTTCCTCGTAGATCAGCAGCTCGTGTCGGTCAAACTCTGACACACAGAGAGAAAGGAATCATGTTAAAACATACAAAATATTACAGGGTTCTTTCTAGTGAATGGAGTTGAATTTGCACCTCACTGAGGTGTCGAATGATCGAAAACCGTCACTTTAAGTCTTGTTTAAGGCATTAAAAAGTTCAAAACCACTCTCAAGCAGTTGAAAGCCACTGGGTATCGTGAAGACAGCCACAACATGACCTAAAACTCAACCGCAAAGAAGAAAAGGATGAAAGATTAACTCTATAGCACAATAATCAACAATATAAACAACAAACAAAATCAGAAATAACAATTAATCAAGTTTAATTAACCAAGCAAGCCAATTAAATAGCGCACCAGTCACAAAGTCGTGTGAGAAATATTAAAAAAAAGTTCAATACAAGCAGATCGATACAATTTTAACACAATGAAGAATGCTGAATACACACACACACACACACACACACCGCAAATTAAGAAAAAGAAGAAGAAAAAAGTCTCATGTACGAGGAACCAACTTGGTTGAAATGAGTTCGAATTGATTCATGCTGTTGGTGCATGTTGTATTTGAGACAAGGACAGTTTAGACTGGGAAGATGGTTCTTGAGTGGGGGGGTTGCACCAGGTGAGATGCGCTGGGACTGAGGGGAACAGTGGTAATGGTTTATGACTGGGGAACTGCTTGGAGGAACAGTTTTAGATGGAAAGAAGGGTTTGGGTTAAGGGGACTGGTTTGGACTGGGTGTGGTTTTACTCTGGAAGACGGTTTTGGACTTGGAAAGGGTTTGCATTCAGGGACGCTGGGAGGCAGGAGAGTCACATTGCCACAAAAGAACAGGAGGGAAAAAGGGAGAGGAGAAAGGATAAAGTGTTACCTGCATTCTTGGTGGTCAGGTACATCATTCTCTTCTTCTTCTTCCCACCCATGCCTGCACACAGAGGTCCTGCAGACATCAGCACACAACCCGGTAACACACACACACGTCCACAATAACAACACTACAGGACATACATGCTTCTGTTCTGTTTTAGTTTTTTTTTTTCTAAAAAACACAAGATTCATGGCTATCCGGGCCCAAATGTTCAGTCCGATTGGTGGAGTGTGAACCTGGGAGTGGTACAGAGAACCAGTTCCTGCTCCTCTTGACAAGTGTGGTCTGGGGGTTCTTGTCCACAGAACGTGGTGCAGATCTTTACATGCTCTGAGCCATGTACCGAGTAACACGATCAGCTCCGTTTGTCACGCTACGTCCTGTTTCGACTTTCACACGTTCTTATTCTGATTATTACAACTTCATACAATTTCATGTATTAAAGAACGATACATCATACTTTTGAAGTATATATGTTCTGAAACGTCTGTGTCTCACTGATGTTATAGCAGCTATACATCTGAAAACTTACAAATCGATGCTGTAAAGTGAAATTTAAGATTTTAAGAGCAAATAAGGACAATCCAAGACTGGATAAGTGGTGAGTTGGACCAGATAACTGGTCAAATGTAATTTCACATTCATTCGGACTTTCAGTTATTTAGTTGTCCACTAGGGGGTGATGTTTGCTTTCGAGCAGTACAACAACAATAAGATTATGTCATGCCAAATGCACCTGTTATATTAATAAGAAAAGTCAGCAGATTTTAAAAAATCTTTTCTTTTCGTATCTTTTTCATTTTAGTAACCTCTCAGAGTGAGCGTTAGAGCCGGGGAAACACTATACTGTAGAAAAGAGAAGGTTCGCCAGGACCAGGGTTGTGAATTTGTGTTCTAGAACAAGGGTTCCCAAACTTTTCCTGGGCAAGGCATTAAGATTTAACCGAGGCCCCCCTTTTGAAAAGATGTCTTTAAAACACATGAAAAATACAGACTTATGAATATATATAATTTTTAAATTAATAATTACAGTGGTGTGAAAAAGTGTTTGCCCCCTTCCTCATTTCCTGTTCCTTTGCATGTTTGTCACACTTAAGTGTTTCGGAACATCAAACCAATTTAAACAATAGTCAAGGACAACACAAGTAAACACAAAATGCAATTTGTAAATGAAGGTGTTTATTATTAAAGG
>JAFFST010053015.1:53124-64118 GCA_022414735.1 Noturus placidus
TATATATATATATATATATATGAAACCAACAACAAACAAACACAAATCTGTCATTACGTCTGTCAAAAGGGCTTTTCATAAAGCTTTCCTGACGTCCAGTAGCATCGAAAGAAGGACGATGCCTCCTGCTTGTCTTTTATCTAGTCTCTTTTCTTTACACCATTGTGAGTTTCCCCTCGTGATTGTTCCCCAACAATCACAGTAAAGGACATTTCATCAAAAAGGTTTGTGTGAGTTTTTTTTTTTCCAAAATGGTCCGAAAGGGACACGGTGCATTGTCCATCAGAAAGGAGGTCAGGTCAATGTAAGAGTATGTCTTGCAGTAGAAGTGAGGTCAGGAACAGAAGGAAAACATCCATGAGACAGAATAAAGGAAGAGGAGGAGGAAGATTTAAGATAGTGACACTGGATGCTGCAGCATCATGCTAACTAAAAGCCAGATCCGGACTCGCTCGCTCGCTCATCTGGATTCACAGACTGCATTTGCAGGAAGTCCCACTGGAAGATATTCTCAAGCTTGGGCTCTCTTACACACCATGCATTTATGTTCCAATCTTTTCTCTCTTCCAGTCGAGAGGAAGCACCAGAAACACCAGTTATGATTCATCATACATGTTTCCCTTACCGTACCATTTAGGAATCGATCCTAAAGTCCCCTGAACCCATCGTTTGTAAGATACTGGTCTTGAGAATGCAATCTCACTTGCTTCGTTTCACTTTCCAGTACCAGCTTGCTATGGGTATCAGGCTTGAATAAGTGGGCGGGGCTAATCTTGGGTAAGGTGCACGCGAGATTCTCATCAAATACTAAAAGACACTAAGCGAACACTAATGCACTTAAAGTTGTACACACAACAAGCGTTTACAAATTACATATAAACAAATGGCGATTGTGAGCGATATCTGATTGGTCCATTTTTAAAGAGGCAGGCCAGTTAAAAAAAAATAAATAGAAATAAAAATTATTTTATAATTAAATACTGTCTAAAGCTGTACTTCCTGTTTTTCTTTCCCTTTAATGCACTTTTAATCATTTCGTTTAAACCACGCCCACCTAGAGGCCTAATGCAACACTGAGGTTCGAGATGGTTGGTAGGACATGCTGAAACTCTACGTTGAGAATAAATGAATTTATAGATTATAGATAAAATCTCAGCTCTGAAATCATCACGCTGAGCCCAAAACGCGACTGTCGAATGCCACCTGACGAGTTGAAGATGTGAACACAGCAATACCTGGACTTCTGGAAGATTAGTGTGGTATAGAAATACAACGTTGCTCACCACAGGACTCTCCATGATGCCCTTCAGGAAGATGAGGTCCAGATCGTTGGCCATGGTGGAGCTGGTGCTGTCGCTCAGTGTGTCCAGGACGCTGTGCATCGCTGGAGAGGAGAGCAGAGGGGAAGTCGGAGAACAATCAAACACACTACGGCTATACAAAATAAATAAATAAATAGAAACTCAAGGGAAGCTTTTCCATGGAAAATTAGATTCATTACACACCAGCCCAGTTCAGCCTTCCTGTCTAACACGGAGATAAAAATAATTACAGGGTTTCTTACTCTAGCGGAACTGAAGTGGTTTGTGAAACACGGTTAATATATTTCTCTTAGTAAGAGCACAGAATTTAAGCTGTAGGATTGTGACACTGCTCGCACCCCATCGTCCCTCGGCTCATTTAAACACATGTTAATTAACGCTAACTAAATCGGGCGTATTAAAGAAAAGGAGTTCTCAGGTTCTCATCTGTAGCTAAACTGAACCGTCTGAGAGACCAAAAGCAGCAGTTGAGAGAACTCTGATGCTCTCGTGCCTTCCTGTTGAGTGTGCGTGCGTCCGTCACGTCGAGTGACGTGTGAATGGGGAGGGATTTGGAGGATGAGACGTGAGTGCGCCGTGTTGAAGCTCACAGCTGCTACATAATTGGATTTAATTACGCTATCCACTCGTCTTCCTCTCACTCGCATCCTCTCCCTTGTTGTTTCTGATTGCCGCTCTGTCTGGTGCGTCCCTGGCTTTCTTGCGCTGGCGCAAATCAGCGAGCCCGCTTTTCATTTTAACCGAACAGATGTGTTCGGCGTTGAAAAGGCAAGACTAAAATAAACACGTGTAGTTCTTCATAAAATACAGAGCTTTCGGAGATTACGGATTCATGCTGATCTTTTCCTTCACCGAGCACTAGAGACGATTATGTGCCAGCGATGAGTTTTATACCACGATGGGGTCTTTTCTTATATTGAAACACCTCCAAATGTAGAGCCAGTGACCAGCTTACCAATAAGAGAACGATTTCTGCTCCCAAACACGGCTATGAGAAAAAAACAGAAGCGTTGAAAATGCCCATTTCCACCATCAGGGCAATAATGAAGAAGTTCCAGTCAACTGGAAATGTTCTGAATCGACCTGGAATTGGACGTGTGTCTATATCGTCTCAACACACTGTGAAGAGGACGGTTCGAGTGGATAAAACATCTCCAAGGATCACAGCTGGAGAACTGCAGAAGCTAGTCGTGTCGGGGTCAGAACGTCTCCAAAACTACAATCTGAAGTCTCCTACACCACAAGGTGTTTGGAAGGGTTTGAAGAAAAAAGCCTCTACTCTCATCCAAAAACAAACTCTAGCGTCTTCAGTGTGTCGACACTACTGGACCTTCAGATGGGATCGGGTTCTATGGTCAGATGAAACCAGAATAGAGCTAGTTGGTAATAAACACCAGAGATGTTTTTGGAGCACTCAGAGAGGTAGCCATATGGAAAAGTACCTCATGCCCACGGTTAAATATGGAGGTGGATCTTTAATGTTTTGGGGATGTTTTTCTCCCAGAGGACCTGGACATTTTGTTAGGATACATGAAATCATGGACTCTATCAAATACCAACAGATATTAAATGAAAACCTGACTGTCTCTGCCAGAAAGATTCAAATGGGCCGTGGTTGGATCTTCCAGCAGGACAATGATCCAAAAGATCAAAATCAACACAGAAATGGTTTACTGACCACAAAATCAAGGTCCTGCAATGACCGTTCCCTGACCTGAACCCCATAGAAAACCTGTAGAAGGAACTGAAGAGGAGACTCCACCAGCGTGGACCTCGAAATGTGAAGGATCTGGAGAGGTTCTGTATGGAGGAACGGTCTCAGATCCCTCACCATGTATTCTCCAACCTCATCAGGCGTTATAGGAGAAGACTCAGAGCTGTTATCTCGGGAAAAGGAGGTAGCACAAAGTATTGACTAAAACTGTGCAATAATTGTTGCACACCTATATTTAACAAACAATTTTTTTGATAATCCTGTGCTGTGTTTACGATTGTTTGATATCCATGACAGCAGAGTATTCTTGTGAATTTTTTTAACAAAAGATTAAACAATAAAGACAATTTTGCATAGCTTTCTTTACTCATATTTACCACCAAGGGTGCCAATATTAATGGAGGTCACTGTAGTTTTGTGATTGAAAATTCTTACTTTGTTAATTTATTATTATTATTATTATTATTATTATTTTTAATTGCCAGACCTGCTCATGCATACATAATGCTTTCAGACATGTAATTAATACATTCCAGGTAGATTATGAAGAGGTTTTATCTGCACGTGCAAACACACACACACACACACACACACACACACACACACAGAGTACAATCCAGGGTGAAGCGGATTAGCACATTCCCCTCCACTAATTAACACACAGAACATGCTGGAGAGATGAACAGCAGCCAAACAGAGCAGGTAAATAATCTGCTTTCTCTTCTCACACATCCTTTACATGCCTCACACATCACACGTAAACAAACACACACACAGATGCAAACTAGCACACACACTGACTGCACCGCGAATCACTTTTGAAGGTGTTCAGTTACAGAAACGAGTTACTTCCTGTCCTTGACAATGTTCTAGCAGCTGGAGATGCCTTCTATAAACATTAAATATCTCTTACTGATGAACAAGCCCTGATTGTGTACAAACTCGGACTTGCGTTCTCCATCAGGTACTAATCTTAGAATGTTGTCTGAAAAACATTCAGAGAGCAGGTTTTTAAGGGAAACACCTTGGCAAGACACAAAAGGAAACAGGAAACGAGAGCAGAGTGCGTGACCTGGTGATACTTATATTGGCGCATCTACAAGCATGTGGATTTATTTCTTCATGAC
Organism: Noturus placidus; assembly: GCA_022414735.1. Classification (NCBI taxonomy): domain Eukaryota; kingdom Metazoa; phylum Chordata; class Actinopteri; order Siluriformes; family Ictaluridae; genus Noturus; species Noturus placidus. The sequence goes on from JAFFST010053015.1 coordinate 57,288, forward strand.
CTTTATTTCCCATTCTTTAATCTCGTTGCAACAGAGTACCGCAAGTACCGAAAAATCCTTCAATCTGAGAATGCTAAACTGGGGAGTGAGTTTTAATTCGTTAACTACGACACAAACAAGAGTAGGTTCACGACATGGTTCACAACAGCCTATAGCATTCGAGATACCAGGACAATATCCTAGACGCAGATTTTTTACATTTTACGTTTACAGCATTTGGAAGACACAGTTGTCCAGAGGGACGTACAATCATCTCGCCTATAAAAACTGAGCAGTTGAGGGTTAAGGGCCTTGCTCGAGGGCCAGACAGTGGCTTGGCAGTGCTGGGATTTGACCTCATGACCTTCTAATCACAAATTCAACTTCGTAACCATAGAGCTACCACGGCGCCGTCAGATGGCGACCGAGAGCCACAGGGTCGTCCCCGGGGAGGCTATAGATCAGGTGGTACAGCAGGTTGTCCATTAATCGTAGGGTTGGCGGTTCGATTCCCGGCCCACATGACTCCACCTGTCGTAGTATCCTTGGGCCAGACACTGAACCCTGAGTTGCTCCTGATGGCAAGTTAGCGCCTTGCATGGCATCTCTGCTACCATTGGTGTGAGTGTGTGTGTGAATGGGTGAATGAGACACTGTGTAAAGCGCTTTGGATAAAAGCGCTATATAAGTGCACCATTTACCATTTTACATCTGATTACTGCAAGAAATCCCAAAATGAGAACGAACACTTGTTCATGATACCTAATAATAACTGCTGGTAGGAGGGGAAACCTTTGGGGTAGGTAGGGTGCATGGTTCGGGGACTATCAAATGCCAGTCAGCACCCAGGACCCAGGAAATAAAGCGGCAACTGATAATCCTCGATCTCCAAATCTTTTACTTCGTTCTCATCCACATATCTGTTCATTCTTTATCAGAACATTTGGACTCATGGAGAGAGTGATACCAAGTGCCAGGATATTTTATGAGATACTGGAAAGAACAGAAATCAAAACTTTGGATCTTGTGATAAAATGAATATAGTTCCTGGAGGTACAGTATACCTAAAAGTGAGGTCCATGGTTTGCCAAAGTTGGAGTGGAAGAACTCAGGAGGCCTGCACAGAGCCCTGACCTCAACCCTACTGAACAGCTTTGAGATGAACTGGAATACCAACTGTGCCCAAAGTCTCCTGGGACACATATGGGTGTGGTGGTCAGGTGTCTACAAACTTTTGGCCAAACAGTGTACATACAGTATGGTGAGATGGTTTCAAAAGGTTGAGGAAAATATGACTGGAGTAAATATTACAGGCCATGGTCAAGCTGCCTTTGAACAACTTTTCCAAATATGATGTCACTGACGCCTGAAAGAATTCTGCTTTGGTCACATCACAGTGAGTGCATTCGGACAACGCACCTGTACACCACTTTTGATGGATTGAGTGATCAGAACACCAGCGAAACATGTTTTGTCGCCCAACACAAGATGGGAAAGTCATTTTTAAAAAGGCAGGAGGATGTTTTCCTGCTTTCCTGGATGATCTATCTACTCAGACCAGCAGCAAGCCAACTCTAGAAGATCGGTGTGGAATGCCGGGACAGGGTCTTCTTCCTTTCAACCTCAACACAGGCAGTTCGAGGTTTTCCAATGCAGAAATGATATACATCATGTACAATTGGGAAACAGCTCACAAACACAACTATCTAGGATTTGAACATTGATGATACCAGAGTTATCCATTGCCAGGGGACCAAAAGGAAGGGCAGGAAGTTCTACAGTCCATTCAGGATGAGATTTCTGCCTACTTTACTGAAATGTTTAACTTGCTGCATATTGTTCTGATGCAATTGAAGGCAAGGCGATGGTTCCATGTGATTCCAACTGTTGCACATGGTGTCCATTAACAATCCTAGGCAGATAAGAAGTCAGTCAGTGGGTTATGCAAGAAGATCAAGAACAAATGGAAGACGCTTCTCAGGTTTGGTGAGCTGCTTCCCCATTGTGGACAGCCTGAGAATTTTTAAGGCATTTTTAAGAGGCGCATGCCAAGATTCTAGGCAACACAACTGATGTGGCGAGCCTAAACGGATGCTGTGCTGGTACAGACGACTGTAGAGAGGCTTATTTCTGTTTTCCAAATGTCAAGACACTGGGGATTTCAGAGGTCCAGAATTTTGATGAGAAAAGCAGGGTGGAATGTTCCAGACATGATGATTGCCCTTATGACCACTGTGCTACCGCTCTACACATGCACCCTACACAGTCTTTTTTAGGCTACACTAATTACACTGTTAATTCAATTCAATAAAATTTTATTTATATAGCGCTTTTTACAACAAACATGGTCTCAAAGCAGCTTTACAGAAATATATAAACACAGGACAGAGATTTAAAGTGTGTGAATTTATCCCTATTGAGTGAGCCGGTGATGACAGTGGTGAGGGAAAAACTCCCTTAGATGATCTGAGGAAGAAACCTTGAGAGGAACCAGACTCAGAAGGGAACTCGTCCTCATCTGGGTGACACCAGATAGCGTGAAAGTAAAAGAAAGTTTATTATGGTTTTTATATGAAGTCTGTTATGTTGAACTGGTCTACTGTTCACTAAAGGAGACCTGAGTGTAAAACTGTATGTTATAATTGCAGTCTTTGGGCCTTTGAAGCAACCGTAGTCCCAGTAACTACAGCGAGAATGTCCATCTGGAATTGGAGTAGATGAGAGCTCCATCCAGAGGTGGGGCATCTGAAAGGATCAGGCAGGTCCGGAGAGCAGAAAGGATCAGGATCTCTAGCATTAATAACGAAAGTCAATCAGAAAGTGCTTTAATGATTAATGATGGACGAAGGATGTGATGTCTACAGCAGAGTCTGGATCTGCCTCTTTGAGCCGACGCTAAACTAGCTGAGTGATAATGAGTCTTTTATTAGTCACATGTACATTACAGCACAGTGAAACTCTTCTTTTTGCATACCCCACCATGCTCAGCCATGACACAGCGCCCCCGGAGCAGAAAGGGTTAATGGCCTTGCTCAAGGGCAGTGCTTGGGCTTGAACCCCCGACCTTCCGATCAGTGACCCAGAGCCTTAACCATCAAGCCACCACTGCCCCTGAACAGATGGTGATATGCAACCCGTGGCTCTGATAGCGCTCGTTCTCAATGCGCTGGTTTGTTTCTCCACAGCGGCGACACGTGAATGTATTAGTCTACTAGTCTACACAACCCACGTTATACATTATAATACTCTTCCTATACCATGTTAAATTCTCGTTTTATTAACCTCATTCCACGTCACTGTCCACAGTATATCATACCATTCTTTGAAACCTGTAGCCTCCTCTTCCCCATCACCCACCACCAAAATGATGAAAGACTCCAGAGAACAATTTGTGATGGTTATCTCTACGTCACGCACCATCACCATGGACTTACGCCTCGTTATAAGCTTACACAGCCCTTCCACAGACCTTAATTACAAACCGTAGATCTTCACCTAATACCTTAATAACAGACTAACACCCTCGCTCGCTCTAGGCCTTTATTAAAGACCTTTACAATGGTGCTTGAAAGTTTGTGAACCCCTTAGAATTTTTATATAGTTGTATAAATATCATCAGATGTTCTCAAAAAGTCGTAAAAGTAGATAAGGAGAACCCAATTATACAAATGAGACAAAATTATTACACTTGTTCATTTATTTATCGAGGAAAAATATCTGCGAGTGGAAAAAGTATGTGAACGTCTAGGATTAGGAGTGAAATTAGACTCGGGTGATTTCAACCAGTGGGATGGCGATCAGGTGAAAACACGCTTTTCCAAAAGACGCCGTGACAAACCTCATTAGGATGAAATAAAAGAAAGAAAATGCCTTTGAAAGTTCCTTTCATTCAGAAACGCAACAACCGTCACGCCGACTAATTATCCCAAAGGCCATTCATATATTTCTGCTTAATACATAATTGAACAGTGTGGTGAAATATGTACGAGGTGCATGAGTATGCTTTCTTCTCTAGTCGACGTGCTGGTAATACGAGCATTACTCTGCGTTTAGTTGTCTCAGACGAGAACGTTTTATCAAAGTGATTCCACTGCTATTACGTTTATAAATATGGAAGAAAAGGTTCAGAAAGACGTTTTGAAACACAGGTAAAGGTTTTCACGTTAACGAGTGAATCCGCGTTGACGCGCGAGACGTCATCCCTGTTACCCGAACACATCTACCCCATGTAATACATACATAACCGAGGTTTATGATGTTATCTCTACGTCACACACCTTCATCACGGACTTATAACTGGTGTATACCGGTAACGGTGAATTTTCTAAAGATCACGGGAAGAAGAAAAGAAAGTTGTTTCGTTGTTTTTTTCCCCTATCATTTGTGTAACATTCAGTGATATCGCCTGACGAGGTCATTAGTGCAACACAGTTCACGTGAACATGAAGTATTAATGATACAACACTATCGTAAATAAATCCATCGCGTGGACGCTAGCTAACCACACACATCTATACGTTTAAAAAAATTTATCAAAAAGAAGCAGCTTTGATTGTTTTCCGAGCCGCGGTTAACAAAATGGTGAAATGCCGAGCGTTTTCTTCGATTCATCATGTAAATTATTATTATTATTATTTTACACCAAAAATTTAATGATGGAGTGTCGAGCTCTAAAAACGGTGCCGACGATCATGTGAGCGCGGAAACGAACGCAGAATCGCGGAATTCTACAATTCTGCATGCAAAGGAGCACGCGATTTTTCTAAATTACCACAGGTTCGGGCCAAGACGCGTCATGTGACGTCAAAGCCATCCCCTTTCGTTTCACGTCCGTCGAACACGTGTACAGCTAAACGCTCTCGTTTACCGACAAATATCGCTGCGAAAGGCCGTGCGAAAGTTTTCCGCAAAATCCTTCTTTAAAACTGTTGCACAGATGTATTTATTTATTTTTAAATGATCCGTATACACGTGGACAGGTCTCGGAAAATAACACACACACACACACCACACTTTCTCTACACTCAGGAAGCTTCATCAGGTGCTTGTCTGTCACTTTTTTACCCCCCCCCCCCCCCCCCCTTGATTTCTTCTTTCTTCTTTCTTCACTTAAAACCCAGAGCTGGTAAACATTACCGTTATATACATAATACTTAATATTTAACGACATCAAAATACTCGGAGCGTCATTAACGTTAGTATTACACCACACAATGTCTTCATGGTAATCATATACTCGTTCTCTCTCTCTCTCTCTCTCTCTCACCTCCTGGGCTCCTGAGAGAGTTAAGAGACCCAGCCTCCTCCAGAGACAGCCTGTTAAAGAGACTCCCAGCCATGCTTCCACCGTCGCTCTTGCCTTCTCTGCCTCGCGCTCGCTCTTCTCCTCCCTTTCCCTCGTCTTTTTTTCACCTCTCTGACGTCAGCCACGCTCGCCGACAGCCCTTCCCTTCCTGAATTCCCTCCTCTCGCAGTCTCTCGGTCTTCCTCTCCTCATTAGTTCCCGTCACCTGCTTCTCAGCTCGATCCTTCTTGACAATAGCTGGGAGGGTTTGGAAGAAAACCGGGCTCCTCTATGTCAGCTCTCTCTTGTAGTTCACGGCTTCGTTTCAGTGTTTATTTATTTTTTTATTTTTTTATTTATATCATCTCAGAAGCTAAGTTTATCACAAGGCACCTCTGATGCTCCTGCTGGGAATTCCAGTCAAGAGTCGGCTCCCAAAAACGACTCCTTGCTGTTTCGTCACGAACCACACTGGACAGTGTTTGTGACTAGTAACTAGATAAGAAAGGTTTTCTTTTAATAACACTGAAAAACAATGAAAATCCTTCTCAATGAGCATACAAGTAAAATGCAATAGTTTAAAAAAATAATAATAATTGGACTCAATATATTTGTATGAGAACGCGACAGTGAAATGCTTCCCTGTCTTCGCACTTTATCCATGACTAGAGTGAACGACTCACTGTGAGAAGATCACGTTTCCGGAGAAATCCGCCACCTGTACTTAGACCTGGAGCACTGCGACAACCGGAGAACTATCAACAAATGTATTTGTATCTGTTTAGAACAGATAAATCATGATCCCTGTGCCACGAACATCACGGTGGCCCTGAGCGCTCGCTGACGATGAATGAATTCGTGCCAGTGATCAGCTCGGATGTTGAAATGAGGTTTCCATGGAAACGTTTTTGACTAGACGACAAGGCCAGAGTAATGGCATTGCCTTTAATCTATAATAGAAGAAGAGGGACTAAAAATAAAAACCTAATTCATATGGACTCTTAACATTCACCGAATCATTTCGTGACTCGTCTACCTCCTGAGGAGGCTTGCCGGTGCAGCTGAGATCCAGGAGACAGTGTAGAGTAATGACTCCTCAGAGGAGTGATAGTTCTCTCTCCCCTTCCCCCGAAGCCATCCTGAGGAAACTGATCTTAATCTGAGGAAAGGAATCGCTGCCGATTTATCGCCACTTGAATCCAACCGTTTAAATTAGATGCAAACGAGAGGAAAATACGCTTATTGCTAATCCTGTCTTCGTTAGGACAGTGAGATTTCTGTACCGATTCTGAGTCTGAGGTCTGGAGCTTAAAAACACAAAAAATAAATCCTCAACCAAAAACCTTTGATCTTCAGAAGAAGATCAAAGGACCTCAGAAGAAAGAGCCACACACTTTATTTCTGCTTCACCGTAGTGACTAGGACACAATAACTGTTCCATTCAGGATTCAGGTCTGATTCTAATCTGCGCTTCTTTCTCTCCCTTACCTTGTTTCGTAAAAACCAGGAAATTGCTTAATGCAATGTGTTGGCAGAAAGCTCTGAGGCAAGCGTACGCGTCCAGGGAT
>JAFFST010053020.1:1287-14767 GCA_022414735.1 Noturus placidus
CATTAGTAAGTCGCTTGTAAATGTAAAAATGATATTTCTGTAAAAGCTGCTTTGAGACAATGTACCATTTTAAAAAGCGCTATACAAATTGATAAACTATGAGGGTGCCAATAATTCTGGAGCTGACTGTATGATACAGCTGATGGAACTTCAATACTTTATTCAAGTCAGTTAGCTGGAACAACCCTAATGTGTTTGCTTCCAAGGGTGGGGATCTTAATATTGGAAACAAAATCGCTCATCCCCTCCACTTGTGCTGCAAGTGGCCACTTGTGACCGACGATTCCCAATTGACCAAGTCGTGTTAAAAACATGTTTGTTTACTTTACTTCTCTTTCAAAATCCGTTCTTTTCTTTTTCACCTCGGCGTCACAGACTGTAGACTGCACAGGTCCGCGAGCAAACTGTCGTTCAATTAAGGCCTTCTCACAGGGGCGTTCGGTTTCCTTCATTTCCATGTAAATGAACTATGTGGGAAGGGGGGGGGGGGGGGGGGGCTCTTAATAGTGGCTATAAATGAAGCACAGTGGTCACACGATTCAGAAAAAGAGCGCATGCAACATGGCATAGAAAGGACCGCAAAGGGAGTGCGTTTCCATGGCAACCACGTTTTGCTCACAGTCACGTTCCCTTCAGAAATGACAGCCTTTAAAAATGACCTTCAAGTCACAGATGAGACTCTGAAGCTGTTGTGTATCTCAAGAACACAAGGTACTCAGCTGTGTTGGAGTGAAACAGGAGAAAATCTCAAAGTTTGGGATGACATTTCTCATAAGTTTTTTTTTTTTAATTATATATAAAAACACAAATATTTTAATGTTTAAAATGGTACCTGACTGTAGGATTATCTATAATCCTACCCAACTGTGGTTTGTTTGAGTGATTACATCACTTCCTGTAACATGACCTTTACATCTCACACTTTGGCCAGGAGGTTGAAACTCTAGTGTGTACAGAACCAGCAGCCTTGCATTATTCTAGGTCATGAAGGCTATCTGCAATGAGAGCATGACTTTGAAAATGTGTTCATATCTAGGTTCTCACTGTTAATAAAAAAAACAACAATAAACGAACAAACAAACAAACAAAAACATGTTAAGAACACTGAACTTTCTTTATCTGCAATGAAAGAAAGACGCTTGAAGCTTCTTAAAAGAGGAAAAAGTGAGTCATATCCAGGCCACGATCATCACAATGTACTGTGTGTAATATAGGGGATGAGATGAGAACATTGTGTCCTTTGAAAGATGTGTGTATAATGCACTTCAATGTTTCTGTTCTTCCCTCTAGCGAGTTATGTGGTTAATTACTGAGAAAGAACATTGAGTCCCAATGAATTCTCCATGGCCTTCATGTACCCATTACATTGTATAGAGCGAAACATTTCACAGCCCATGAGAAGGTGTGTGTGTGTGTGTATTTGTTTTCACTCATACACCAAATTTCTCAAACAAGAGCAAAATTAAACTCCAATCATTTTGTACCTAAAACATCTTGCAGTATAGTAGGTCACAGTAGGAAGGAAAACTGAAAATAGTGACTGCAATGCATTTTGGTCTACAGACCTCTACAAACTACAAAATACTGAACATCTAAATAGGTCAGGTGTCTATTCTGGGACTCAGCACTACAACCCATGAAAAGCAACAGCTGCTTTGATTGTTTTTATTTATTTATTTATTTATTTATTTGTTGGTGGACTGCTTTATAAACAGCACGGTGATTACTGAAGTTCCAGGTCAAGTCCCAATTAATTCTGCGTAATCTGCAAGTTTCGTGAAATGCTTCAAGGTAAAATTCCTTCTTCTAATATTATTTAGTTAATGTTAACAAACCATAACATGTCATCATAAGTAATGTTAAAGCCAAATAATGAACAACTGTAGTATAAACCAGCGTTTCTCACCCACTCGGTTGGGTCGCGGATCATTAGCTGCGTTTACATGGGCAACAATAATCCACTCTTAATCTGATCAAGATGATACTTTGATTAAGAAACCAAATAAACAGCAATTTTTACTTCCCTTAATCTAATTAAGGTCATAATCTAATTAAGCTCTAATCAAATTAAGACAAGTGGAGTACTTCTGTTTTAGTCGCATTGTGGACGTGTATTACAGACATGTGAACACCTTAATCACATTATGAACGTCGTGTGAGAGTTTTCACTGCATTTTGCGACAGAACACAATCACACACGGCAGTTCTCAACATTTACTGCGAACAAGAGAGTTCGGCTGCGTCCCAAACATCATACTCACCTACTATAGGCCTGTAGTGCTACTATATAGACGGTCAGTATGCAGTTTGAGACGCAGCCCATGGCTTCAAGCAGTTGTCTATTAACATGTACAACATGACAAATAATTAACTGCACTTAAAGCATTCATAAAAAAAAATCAATAAAAACACCCCAAACTGTATGTTGATACGTGAAATTCTGGAGGGACGTCGGACGGAGTGGCGCGGTGATGTAATGATGCAGGCTGTTAATCTAATTATGATCTATAATATGTAAAACGGGAACATGACAGGAGTATTCTAAAAGCGAATCATGTAAACACCTTAATCACATTATTATCTTAATCAGAGTAAGGTCAATAATTAGATTACTGCTGTCCATGTAAACGTAGTCAATGTCTGCTGTGTCGCAAGGACTTTTCTGTCATGACTATAAACTACCAATTAAAACTCTATTGTTGCATCGTGTTAATATCTCTAGGTTTATGTAAAACAGCCATAAGTAAAAGTCTGACATCATATATTATCTGTCCAATAAGTCGTCAGTCAAGGTCTCTTTTCTTAGTGTTACTGTTACGTATGCGCTAGGTCCATGCACAGCGCTAGAATGAACACAATTCAGTTCAACAGAACTTCTACTTCAAAGGCAGCAAAATGAGTTCGCAAGTACAACCTGGATTACATTAAGTATGGTTTTACTAAACAGAAAAATATTAAATTAGTACCAATTAATGGACAGGTGGGCCACAGACGACTGCCAGTTAAAAAAAAGTGGGTTGCAGTGAGTGAAAGGTTGAGAAACCCTGGAAGAAATAAGTATTGAATGAAGCAACATTTTTTTTTTTTCAGTAAATATTTTTCCAACGAGGTTATTCACAGGAAATTTTCACCAGACATCAGTATGAACTCAAGAAATCTGGAAATATAAAGAATTCACAACATTAAAGTCCATTAAATAAACGTTATGTGTAATAAAGAGGAATGACACTGTGAAAAAAGTACTGAACATGCTAACTGAAATGTATTTAATATCTAGTGGAGAAGCCTTTGTTTGTAATGACGGCTTCAAGACGAGTCTGGTGAAAATTTCATCTGAATAGCCTCATTGGAAATGTATTTACTGAAAAAAAAATTGTTGATCCGTTCAATACTTATTCATCCCACTGTATTTGGTAAAATTCACAAGTGAGGTAAAATGAAAGGTCCCAATTGATTATCAATTATCAAGCTAAATTATGAGACCTATGACCTACAGTTATGAAAATAATAAAATTCATCAATAGAAGCTTTTTGAATTAACGTTTAAATAATTGCTGAATTTTGTTCCACAGCTAGAGTCTCAATATCAAGATCTTTACAACTTGGGCTTAAGCCTGTATAGTAAGAGAAAGTATACTGTTATTTCTTGGTACACTGCCATGCCATGGGGCTCTAATTACAAAACAATCTCTAGAGTACTGAAAGTGAGTAGATCCTAGAGATGGACAAGAGAAGCTACACAGCACCAGGGATTATTGTTTTCCCTAAAGACAAAGACGCACAGTCACTCATTCATGAGGTTTTTCTCCAGTGAACACAATGAGGGCGTTCTTTCCCTGCGCATTTGACAAATTAGGGCTGAAAAGGATATTGTGCTCGTCGCATAGTAGATGGATGCAGTTAAGAACAAACATGCACATGGATGTGAAGGAACTGATTCATGATCTTGAATTGAAATGATTCATTTTCAGCATGTCGAGTGGATTCTGACTAACCGTGTTATGAAAATAGACAGTTTAAATGTATTTGTGCCAAATAAAGGCTGTGTTCACATTACCAGGCTGAAGTGACACAGATGTAATGTGATTTTTTCAGGACTGCGGAGGACACAAAAATCTGCTCTTTTCAAATCAGACCTGAGTCACATTCACTTGTGGTCATGGATCAGACACATGTGGCCATGTAACATGATCGATATGTTCAGTCTTCTAATTAGTGTTCGGGACTCAGACACAGTCTCAGTGTTTAAGTCTAGGCTTATAACGTATTTGTTTACTCAAGCCTACCCTGACTAGACTTTCTGTTATGTTAATTCACAGTCCTAATAATCTCTTCTCTCCCTCTCTCCTTCTGCCGAGCTACACACAATCTTATGGAGATACTAGAGATCCTGATCCGTTCCGGATGTCCTACCTCTGGATAGAGCTCTCATCTACTCCAAATCCAGACTGCTGGGACTTCGGCTGCTTCTAAGGCCAAACATACCTTTGTGGACATCACATTTATGTCATGTGATTATAATCGCATAGTATCATCACTAAGGCTTATTAATCCACGTCTGGCCCTCTCTCTGAATAAGAGTTGGCAACCAGCTGCAGTCAGTTTGTCTTGTAAAGCTGCAAGTTGGCATGCAAAGATTCATCTGCCCAATAGGAAATAATTTGTTGCAAATGCTGTTTAAATGAGTAAGCAGATCAAATGACCATTCAATGAATGTGTTAATATATAAACCCATAATGAACTTTTTCACACTGTCTGTTGTTACCCAGATGAGGATGGGTTCCCTTCTGAGTCTGGTTCCTCTCAAGGTTTCTTCCTCTTTAAACATCTTAGGGAGTTTTTCCTTGTCACCGTCACCACTCAGTGTCTTGCTCAGTTTGGATAAATTCACACCGTTAATAGCTGTATACTGTGTTGATATTTCTGCAACGCTGCTTTGAGACAATGTCTATTGTAAAAAGTGCTATACAAATAAAATTGAATTGAATTCAATTGAACATGAAAGAGAACGTGGTCGACAAAAGTGAATCGACAAAACCCAAAGGACAGCAACGACAGTGACTCCATTCAGTGAATAATTGAATATAGGAAGAAACCTATCGAACAAATTTCCCAAGAAATCAGTGTGAACATGCAGGGCTTTTCAGGTGCTTTCGTGTTGAAGACATACACACTGTATGAGTGAGTCACTTAGCAAATGGGCATCCGAGCAAAAAAAAAAAGAAAAAGAAAAAAATCTTTCTTCAAAGACATGTAATGTGAACAGAGGCAGAACTTGAATGTAAAGAAAGATAACGTAATTAGCTGTTCCTGTCTAAATATTACCATCACTGAACTGTTTCTATTTCTTGATAATCCTACAATAAATATTCGTATTCAGTGTGAGATTTTTTAAAATGTTTATTAGACAGCTATGGTGGTAATCCTCAGTATTATTATTCTATTAGTAAGCAACCATTTCTGTAGTGAGAGTCTGAGAGGCAGAAATTTGGATGAAGCTTCAATATGAGTGTATTAATAAAGAATAATATTACCGTAATTAAAAAAATTTAACTAATTCTCATAAAGGTAATCTTTAGTTCAGTGTACATAGCTGTTATTTACTTTAAAGTGGCACTTTTATTCTTGGACACCCCTAATTATCTGGTGTTTACATTTCTGTAAACAATGTAAATAAACGTATGGGTTCAACGTGCCTCATTTCAGAAGTTACAGGAGGATTGGAGTGACAAAAGAACTGCTTCCACAAATTAAAAAAACCCCAAAAACAAAACAACAACACTCTAATAAATCCAAATATCAGTCGAGCAGGAAGTCAGGTCTGTGGTACCCAAAAAGACTAAAATCCCCCTGGTAGCAAGTGAAAAGGCGTCGTATGTCCCTCTTGCTGATCCCAGAGAAGTAGTGCTCAACCTTCGTTCGGTTGTAGTGCGTTATGCCTTTAGGGATGCTGGGATACGATACCAAGCCCTCAATTCCAGCAGCTTTAAGGATATACGGTGCATCGTCCTCAAGAGTCTCATGATGGCCAATTACATCATAGGAAATGTCACAGGGAGCGCAGAGTTCAGCGTATGTTAACCAGTGGATGACGTGCTCTCCGAACTGGTGGTCGAGATGTTTTCGTCCCGTCTCGTCACCCAAATAGCGCACAAAGTCCTCGAAGTGCAGACCGGCGCTTCCGGAAGCGTTGCGGTGCCTTTTGCGGTACTTGCGGATGATGGCGGGGGCGATGCTGTGCTTGTACCATGGCTCAAAGCGTGGGTTCTCCAGAAACTTGTCCTTGAAGGCTGATATGAGGCGCTCAAATGGGTCTCGTACAATGAAGAACTTAAAGTATGTGTTTAATCTGAAACGATTTGAAGGAAAATAGTAAGTGCTATTGTAGGATTAATAAGGAGACACTGGCGGTCTTCAGAAGTTAGAGCAGCTTGGTTAAAATGAACAGATATCAAGACAGTCAAAGGGGTCTCACTTAATCTGAAATGGTGTTTAATCAATCAGGAATTATAAAGAAATGTATAGAAGGATTAAACTCTCCTATTAAAGAATATACACTCATAAACGTCAATATATTGAGCTTATGTACTTTCACACAGATATTGCACAATAAAGAACTTCAGATTGAGGAAAATGTAATTAATTAGAAGATTTTAAGGCAGTAGTACTTATTATTATTATTATTATTATTATATGTTCTGTTTAGGCATAGTAATGTATAGCAAACCCGGTGGTATCAAAATCATACATTTATAACTTCTATGGAAATTATTGTTATTGTGTATATATTATTGTGTATAATATTACTTCATGTCACATGTGTCTGAAGAAATTACATTTTGGAGCGAGACCAAAGCAAAACAAGAGAAGTGCAGTTTTCCGCTAGTTTTGCTGGAATTTTCAACATAATTTAGCATTTTTTTACAAATTTTTTTATTTCAAATGATAAATGATGAAATTTTCCAGACCGTTCCATGATCTCTGCGTCACTCATAGAGGACAGGCGAGGTAAACCGTTTCTCTCGTGGTCATGGACCACATTCTCAGGTATGTCTTCAACCTTGGAGAACTTTCCTAAGAATTGACAATCACGACACAGAGCAGTGAGATAATGATGATTGAACATTAGTACCTATAACATACAACTCCACACAAGAGAAGGATTTTCATGGGTTTCATGCTTTACAAACCTGAATATTCACACATAGCAATATGTATGTGCTGAACAAACCCTCACCGTTGAGGACAATGAGGACCTTCTTCCATTGTGTGTTGCCCACTTTTGGCGTCTGGCAGAAAAGGATCCTGTGTTTGTCGCACACAAAGATGCGGTCGAGGACGAACTTGCGCAGAGGAGTGTGTGTGAGGTTCCAGAGTGAGGAATTCCTGCAAACGCTGGACAAAAGCTGCAAACGTAGTGCCGTCACCGACTCCCAGTCTGACAGCTCCACCGGAGTTGGGCCACCTGAATACTACACACACACACACACACACACCCCAATAAGACTTTTTGAATGATTTTTTCAAATCACAAAATTTTTTCTAATTCACAAAAATGATTTTTTTTTTTTTTTTAGAATGAAGTTTCTTATATAAACATGAACCATGTTAATAAACTGTGGAAATAAACTTAAATCACACAGAGAAGAAGAAAGCACATTCCATCCATCCATCCATCCATCCATCTATCCATCCATCTTCAACCGCTTACTCCTTTTCAGGGTCACGGGGGACCTGGAGCCTATCCCAGGAGGCATCGGGCACAAGGCGGGGTACACCCTGGACAGGGTGCCAGTCCATCACAGGGCACAATCACATACACACTCACACACATACACTACGGACACTTTTAGACACGCCAATCAACCTACCATGCATGTCTTTGGACTGGCGGAGGAAACCGGAGTACCCGGAGGAAACCCCCGACGCACGGGGAGAACATGCAAACTCCGCACACACATGGCCCCGATGGGACTCGAACCCAAAGCACGTTCAGAAGTAAAATTATTGTTTAAATGGTAAAAGACGCAGTTACATAGGCGCTTTTATTCAAAGGCGCTTTTATCCAAAGCGCTTTACACGGTGTCTCATTCACCCATTCACACACTCACTCACGCACCAATAGTAGCAGAGCTGCCATGTAAGGCGCTAACTTTCCATCGGGGTAACTTGGGGTTCAGCGGACACTTCGGCATGGGATCATCTGGGCCGGGATTCGAACCACCAACCCAACGATTAGTGGATTAGTGGACAACCCGCTCTACCGACTGAGCCACAGCCGCCCAGACTCGGGTTTAACCCGAGTCACATGGATGGACTTTATCTCTGGAAGAATTTCTGTGTTTGAACTCCGCTTTATTGACTCGCTTCGACATGAGCGCTAATCCTGTTTAAATAATCTACAGTATCTCTCAAAAGTGAGTACACCCCTCACATTTGTGTAAATATTTGATGATATCTTTTCATGTACAACACTGAAGAAATGACACTGTGCTACAATGTAAAGTAGTGAGTGTACAGCTTGTGTAACAGTGTAAATTTACTGTCCCCTCAAAATAACTCAACACACACATTAATGTCTAAACCACTGGCAACAAAAGTGAGTACACCCCTAAGTGAAAATGTCCAAATTGGGCCCATTTTCCCTCCCCGGTGTCATGTGACTTGTTGGTGTTACAAGGTCTCAGGTGTGTTAAATTTAATGTCATCGTTCTCACACGCCCTCATATTGGTCACTGGAAGTTCATGTTTATTACACTTTTTTTATTGTTCCAACAAAACACTAGTTTCAAACTTATCACCATCCTTAAAATGACTATTTCGCAATGGCTGCCCTGGAGACAATAACAGCACTGAACCTCTTCCAGTTTTGTGTAACAAGATTAGAAACACTGCAGATCTCAGTTCTTTCATATTTTTAGGCTCGTTTATGTGGATTTCCCTCTTCAGCTCAGACCACAGGTTTTCAGTAGGGTTAAAACCCAGTTATATCTTAGGGGTGTTGATACGTTTGGCACATATTTTTGGGGAAAACATTATTCTCAAACAGTCAAGACCCTGTTATTCTTTAGTAAGGGTGTCCTTTTCAGCGTTCCGATTTGCCGCAGATTGATGACTCTGCATTTTTTCCCCCCACACATATGTGAAACTAACAAATGCACTCACACAGACCAGAGATCTTCTCACTAGGGTTTGCTTGTCCACTTGATTTGTGTTTTATGAAAACAAAATGGTTCCAGTCTACGGCTAAAGAGACTCCTGTTTGTATGCAGCTGCAGTTTTTTGTCGTCTTACAGCTAAATAAAAAAAGAAAAAAGAAGTGGAGAAATACTCTAATGGCTGCCCACAGGATGATGTGGTCCCATGACAAAATAAGCAGTGTTGGGTAGCAACATGACTGACAGAGGCATTGTGGCACTAGCAATTAAGCTATTGTGTTAGGCAGCAGTAATAATAATCATAACACTGTGTTAGTGACAGGAAATCGAGTTACTGTACATTATTATATGCAAGCATTTCATTTTTGACAACCCCTTACTGTAAATAAGAGTCACAAGTAGGCCTATGGCATGAAGTGGACTGACTTACCGCAACAGACGGCTGAGAGGCTGCGTTCTGTGAAAGCTGATTTAGAGGTTTTATAGTCTTTACGGATGGAAAGGTCCAGTTTAACAGCACAGACCTTCCCCCATAATCTGAAACAGAGAACATGTACAAATCTCTAAACACTTTTAGGTCCAAACCTACAGTCCCTTGTACGAGTATTCACCCCCATGATCAGTATGCTACTAGAATCAAAGATACTGCATTGGAGGAAGGTACAATATATAAAACGTAGGGCTGAAAATAACACTTATTTTCATGATCGATTAATCAGCCGATTCATTTTCGGTGACTGTGGGTATCTGCTAAAGCTAGTGGTGTTGCATTACATGCGTATGAAGTCGTGCCATCGATTGTGAAGCGGCTTGTGCTTCCGTTTATTAAAAAACAAAGCGCTAGTGTTCAATTTGAAACGATATTACCTTTCTAAAATTCATACACTGAATTAGAGTTGGTAGAGTACACAGTGCATAGTGCAAGTGTATAGTAGGTCATTTAGGACACAACTTTGGGAAGTACTCTCCAATGTGTTGGTTTTTTTGGAACAGAAGGAATGCACCGAGTAATCGAGCCCTGTGTCGTGCGCAAACTGACATTGAGATTCATTGATATCCATTTTTTTTAATCAATTATTATCGATTAGTTGTTGCAGCTCTTATAATATGCTCAAAGCATAAAACGACTGATTGAGTTAGAACTATAAAGATGCATTTCATAATTGACAAAAGCGAAGTTCTGATTTTCACAAGAGCCCCACTGTACTGAAATGACAGTCTACATAAGTCTAGGCAATATCTTAATCATCTCGGTGTCCATATATAGAGCTGCATTATAGTCTCGCCGCATTAGTAAGCATATATTAGTACCATCTCTGCAGTAGACAAGTTCTCATGAAATTCCCCAAATGAAAATAATTTAGCATCATTTGAAGGCTGCTTAAAATTTCTGTTTCCTCAACTTCGTCAAAGTACTCAACCATTTTAGTAATACCACAGTTTGTCCAACATAAAATCACAAGAGACCCTGTGACCTTTACCATCTGGCATTCTGAAGCTGATTAGCTTGCTGACGAACATGAGGATAAGCAGCACCCATCCGCAAGCGCCGACCAGCAGCCAATGACGGCGCATCATTGGGCCATTTAGACACTGATGAAGCCTACAGTACAAACACAAACGTTCAAAATTATTCACAATTGATCATGGGGCAAATGTCACCATATGTATCAGTAATATGATTGAGGAAAAAAAAACCCATAGACCATAGTTACATAATTATAACCAGTACTCAACAGTGGTTAATATTTTGGGAGCCAGCTCCAGTTCCATTGTCTCAAAGTTCCAGCACAAACATGTCCACGAACAAAATTTGGGGTAAACTGTGAGCATTTCATCTTTAGCCAAATCTCCAGACTGCCAAAGAGCCACTTCTCAAGCATGCCCCTTAACCCTGAAACACTCAGCTCTATGCTTGGATTGGATTCTGTGTCATTTGGGATAAAACATTTTGCCAAACGAACAACGGGTTGTGTGCAAAGTTAAAAGCCGTGGTGTAGCTGGTCTTAGAGAACCTTGGAGTTAAGATCGGGGAGAAAAAGCTGTTAAGCTTTTTTAGAGGTATTTTTTGCAAAGTCACACCTACTGCACACGAGCCAAGACAGGGTGAAGTTTTACAGAAGTACATGACTAATGTCTACAACATCAAGCCAGCTCTTTAGTCACAGGACGACCATAAACTGGCGTAGGACTCATTATATTGTGTACTGATAAATATCTCCTTGGAAGCATGATGCTTAAAATACATTTCAAATTAAAATGTAGATGCTGTGAAATAAACTAGTGATTACCTGT
Source organism: Noturus placidus (assembly GCA_022414735.1). Classification (NCBI taxonomy): domain Eukaryota; kingdom Metazoa; phylum Chordata; class Actinopteri; order Siluriformes; family Ictaluridae; genus Noturus; species Noturus placidus. Next base: position 12,741 of record JAFFST010053020.1, read on the forward strand.
AAAAAGATTAACGTTAAGAAGTTCATCTGAAGTGTTAGCTAAATGGGAACTGGGAAATGTCTAACATCTGAGTAGGAAAAAACCATTTGAACACCACTGCAAATTTCCACTCTGAAAAGTCTGAGATTAGATTAGATTTCTTCAAAAAAAAAAGATTAGAGTTGCCAATTCACCTTCCGGCATGTTTTTGGGAAGTGGGAGGAAACCAAAAAACTTGAACCATTTACTTACGCACTTTGTACGTGTAAAGTATAAAACTAATTCAATGTTTTTTTTACATTTAAAAAAATAATATAAAATAATTTATATAAATAAATAAAGATTTTTTTTAAGTGTTCATTTTTCAATTCCCTAAGCAGGCTGCATGAACAAATTTTGTGGAACCAAGCACAACAGCATCACCAAAAGCCAAAAGATTTAAGGAAAATACACAGACCTGCATGAACAAATGAGACTGGGGCTGATTTCTTTCTAGTCAAGTCTGTAGATTCAGGACCTCCATTTGGGTTGATTTTGTCTCAGCCCACTTTGCCGACATATCCATTACACATCAGCAGCACTAATTGGGAACGCACATGTGACATACAGCAATTAACATGACCTCGGTCCTGTATTTTTTCTTCCATGGTCCTGAATGTTCCTTCTTTTTCGCGGTCGTTTTACGGGAAACATGTTAGCAGTGGTGTGCATTTATGATTTACAATATCTGCAATATGTGGCCAGTATACGTGTAACCTGAACATAATACAAAAAAACAAACAATGGATTAAACCATGGCCTTATCAAGAGTTTATCCATGTGGAAAACTTGTTTGTGTTTGGATTCGCCTCCTGTCAGCCATTTTATAAATATTCTATGGGCCACTGTAGATGATGGGGTGGAGCTTCATGAACATGAGCAGGAATCATTCAAATGTCAATCTCAACTAACCGTTAAAGACCTAGTCTTTAAAACAAAAGGTTGAATCTTACATAATGCACCTTTAAAAGAAGACTAAATTAATTAACATGACGCATTAATCGAGTTTAACCCGACCTTTAAACACTGCCTTACTGAGCTCTGAAATAAAACTATTTCTCCAGATACGTCAGGAACATTGGGATATATTTTAGATAGTTTACTCCTAGAGAGGTGAGCTCTATGGACAACTTTAAATTTTATGAAACTAAGTCTAGCACAGGAGGTGGTGGTCTGTATATTATCGAACACTCTGCTCCAGTAATCATCCTCAAGCTCCAGACCCAATTCCTCCTCCCAGGCACTAATGGATTTAATATTGTAAGAATCGTCCTGTGACCAGATCGTTGTATATATCTGTGAAATAATGCCCTCTTATGAGGATTCAGCTTGAACACCTCTTCCCATGCAGACTTTATAGGTAAGGAGGGAAACCCAGTGAATAGGGAGGAGACACAGTGCCTAATTTGAAAGAAACGGAAAAGGTGAGACGGAGGCAGGCTGAATGACGAGGATAATTCTGAAAAGTTTGCAAACACATTATTAATGAAAGGATCCTCAAAGTGTTTCAGACCCTTCTGTTCCCAAAGAGAAAATTTGGAATCCATAAAGGAGGGGGGGGGGGAGAGGGGGTTATTACATATAGGTGTCATGGTTGAGGCCGAGACAGATTTAAAATGACGGCGAAACTGATAGAAAATCTATCAAGAGGTGTATATACTATTGGATTATCTGTGTATTGTGAAAGGGCTATTGGAAGGGAGAACACCAGAGCAGAGAGGGAGGTTGAAATACAAGACTGTGCTTCTAAGTGGCACCATGGAAGAGAGGGGGCCTGCATTCAGAACACCAGTTTCTGAATGTTAGCCGCCCAATAATAATACATGAAATTGGGCAAAGAAAGGCCTCCACTCAGTCGACTCCTCTGAAGTAAAGATTTGGAGACCCTGGGAGTTTTTCCTGCTCATATGGAAGATAAGATTAATTTGTCTATATTCTTAAAGATTTGGGTAAAAACAAAGGGATGGATTGAAAGAGGAGGAATTTTGGAAGAATGTTCATTTTTACAG
>JAFFST010053022.1:38572-49513 GCA_022414735.1 Noturus placidus
GATTAATTATTATTTATATATGACAAATCTAGTTTAAAATATTAGATCTTTGTCATTTGGCTCAACTCACAGCTCGGCCTAAATTAAATCAAAACCACAAATTTATCTTCTCTATCTGTTACCAAATTTCAAGTAACGATCTTTAACATGAAAGCGTACACTGTACTATATTTACAATCAGGTTTATCTAAATGTTTCTGGAATGAACTCGTGTATTCTCATCATTTTCTGAGTGAGATGGTGCTAACCTTCACTGTGCACATCCATGCAGTCTAATTGCCTTTCGCACGCTGAGAGCTGAACAGTACGACCACTGTGAGAAAACCAGAGCCTCTGAGTGACGGGCGTGAAATCTCAGCGATGCGCTGTCAGTCGTGTTCAGCTGAGCGTTTCCAAGTAGAAGCGCTGGACGTTGACGTTGGAAGCAGCTGGTCTTAATGGAATTGGGGTCAGGAGAGAGAGACAGACAGAGAGAGAGAGAGAGAGAGAGAGAGAGAGAGAGAGAGAGAGAGAGAGAGAGAGAGAGAGATACCGAAGGAGAGTGAGGAGAGAGTGAGAGAGAGTGAGGAGAGAGAGGGAGAGAGTGAGGAGAGAGTGAGAGAGAGTGAGGAGAGAGAGAGAGAGAGAGAGAGAGAGATGAAGTGCAGGTGGTGGACATCAAGTACTTTACAGTATGTAATAGCTGCTTCTTTACGTCTCAGTAATTACTTCTTCATTGTTGCTCTGTGGCCTCGGCAATTTGCCAAGCCACTTTGTAGAATACTCTGAGACTGAGAGAATCCTAAAAAGCCTCGGAGGATTAGACGCTCCTTATTCACACTGAGCAGGAGATTTCTACTCAAAATAATCACGAGTCCCAGAGTTTCCATACCCTTCCCCAGCAGCCCCTTGTTGTTAGGTTGTGAATTTCCTCTTGTTAGAACTTATCAACCTTAAATAATGATAACTACGCATTTAATGGGTTTTTTTTTGTGTTCATTTCCACTCCATTAATAGTTTAGTAGGAAACAAACGAGAGACAAATCGGGAAAGGATAATTAAACACGAGCCAAAGGGATCCGTAATGTAAACAGACCCGGTGGGACTTCACAGCCACTGCTGCAGCAAATGATCACTTACAGTTTGCGTTAATAATTAAAGAACACGTCTTATTGTTTTATTTACATTACATTTATTCATTTACATTTATTCATTTAGCAGATGCCCTGTGATGGACTGGCACCCTGTCCAGGGTGTACCCCGCCTTGTGCCCGATGCTCCCTGGGATAGATTCCAGGTTCCCCGTGACCCTGATAAAGGAGTAAGCGGTTGAAGATGGATGGTTGGATGTAGCAGACGCTTTTATCCAATGCGACTTACAAAGGAGATATACAAGCAAAGTGATCTGAAGCAGAGAACAATACAAGTAGTATTTTGTTTATGTGTAATGTTGGCGAAACAAGTTATTTCCTGTTCCCTCTAACTCTCCGGACGTTCATCAGACAAAATCGCCGCTTGTCGTATATAAACTCCTCCGTCCTGAAGAGCTCGGAACGCGTAAAGTTACAGCGTTACGTCCGAACGTTACACTAGAGACTCCTAACGTAAATGTTAAATAGACGTTATTTCACGTCCTCTGAATGAGCTGTTGCTATAGAAACAATATCATATTATCCTTATCCTAAATAAACTACCGTCAGAGCTGCTGTTCTAGGAAATGAATCAACTTCTGGTGAGTCCTTGCAGCTGGTGTGTCGTGTTTGGCGATTTTTCCTGCGATAAAAGCGTTGTGTAACTTTGCAGACGCACAAAGCTTTGTGATAAATTTCAGCTTCATTTGCATTATTAAACGATACTTATGTGTCAGATATTTACACTCCGCAATGCTGAATAGATGAAAACGTTGTACGATGTTATATATTTCCTCTCGTTGACAGGCCGTGATGTTAGCGATGTGTTTTGGTAAAATCTCCAGTGCTCAATGTGTATTTGTGTTCTCTTCCTTCAGAGCCTTTCCCTCCATCCGTCCTGTCTCTTCGAGTAAACACCTGTCACGGCCGGACCTCTGCGTGACGCCTGGCGGCCATCATGTCCTCGAACACTCCTCGTGCATTCACAGAAAGCGTTTGTCAGTGCAGACACCGAGTCCTGAAAAGACCTCTCGAGAAAATGAGGTGGCTTTGAGTGCTACTTCGTCTCGTCTCTGGAGTTTCACATCCAGAATAAAACAACTGCAGCCAACGAAAGTCAGGAATAAAACACTCGGGGACGTGCTGTTGTGGGAAAATAACCCATGATGCAGTGCAGTGATGAAGTGGACTCTGTGAGTGTTTTATTCCTCTTACGCCGCAGCCATATTTTTGTAGGTATGTCATACTATGTCTGTTTATACTTAAATTGAACGTAGTCCCTGTGAACGAGCTGTTGCTATGGAAATAATAACGTATTAGAGCATTAATACAAGCCTGTGATTTGCAGCTGCGCTACTGTCAGAGCTGCTGTTATAGGAAATGAGTCAGATTGAAGAATTAACAGCGCTGTGTTGTAATTATATTGAACTAAATCTGATTTCCAGCATGGGGAGTGTATCTGTACTTCCTGTGCCTCTGGAGGCTTCAGGTTCTCTCCAAACATGTTCTCTTTACACTAAGGAACTCGTTATCTGTGTGGACTGGCTGATGTTTTGGCCAGAACCCTGCTTCTTGAATAACTATAAAGACCAACTGCGAGCCTGGTCATGTGACTTTATAATTCACACTTTACATATTCATGTTTGACCTTTATCAACTCGTCTCATTAAATTGCAATAATTCTCCTGAAAGAGGATTTTGATGAGGTATATTTTTTCTCTAGACAATCTCACAGACCAGGTTTAGCATGACTATAATTTCATGTGAAAAAATAAGTACACCCCATGGAAAATGTTGGCTTTTTTTGACATATTTGGACAAACAAACATTTGGACGTCTTTGTAACGACGCCTATTAATTAAGTTGATGTACTTGAACAAAGCCAAAGGAAAAATTGCTTTTTCAATCGTTTATTAAACAGAAATATCAATAGAAGGGATATTCTTCCGTGGAAAAAGTAAGTACACCCTTGGTCTCAGAAGTTAGTATTGCCCCCTTTAGCAGAAATAACTTCTTATAGGTGTCCTGCCCGGAGCAACCTCAAACCGTACAAAAGGTGCTTCTCCTGAAAAGCTGTCTTGGTTTGTGCCAAACATGTTTGCAGTTACTGTGACCAAACATCTCTATCTTTGATTCATCTACCCAGAGGTATCCATTATTCCAAAAGGGCTGGTCTTTGTCTATATGCTCCTTGGAAAACTGTAGTCCTGCAAAGGTTTTTTTTTTTTTGGACACGCCTCCCATGCATGTCACATCTGTGCAATCTCTTTCTGACTGTAGTTGCATGCACTTTGACACCAACAGCTGTGAAACTTACTAGCAGATCCTGTGATAAAACTCTGCGGTTCTTAGAGATTTAGTTGTTTTTTTTTTTTTTTTTGCATCAGACGGTCCGGTCTTGGGCTGAATTTGCAGGGACGGTCGGTCCTAGGAAAATTGGCAGTCGTTTGAAATCTGCACCGTTTGTAGATGATGTAGTGGAATAATGTATTTCAAATAAATTAGAGACCTTTTTAAATCCCTTGCCAGACTCATTGGCATGCACAACCTTTTTTTTTTTTTTTTCTGAAGGCCTGACAGAACTCTTTAGATCTTGACTTGATGAAACCACACACCTCAATAACAAAGAGAACTCCAGACACTAGATATGAAAGCGGTATAAATTCCACCTGCACTCTCTAAGCAGGTTCTAATCACCGGTACCTGATCTCGAACACCTGAATTTCATGGATGTGAAGGTGTGATAAATGTAGGGGTGTACTTACTTATTTTTTCACATGACTGAAAGTATCACCAGAAGCTAATTTGTTTCCACAACATTCACTATAGCTATAGTACAAATGGGTAAAAAGAATATGACGATGTCCATTAACCAATTAAAAGTTGCTCTGGTATAAAAGGCATTTTCCAAAAGCCCCACAGAGTCGTCGTAGCATTCATGCGGATAATTTATAAAAAGCCTGAAATTAAACATACGTTTAAATTAGCTGCTAAAATGAACTTTTCTCTTTTATTCTTGGATTCAGCATTGAATTATTTCCTTCCTGTTTTTGTTGTAAACGAGTCGTTATTTTTTCACGTTAAGATGAGAAAGCTTCATGTTTTCTGTCTGCATCAGAATTCCAGAAGATGCAACTGGTGTTGATAAACCATGAGCAGTATTTTCTTCAGCTATGTTTCGAGAAGGAGTGAAGATCTCAAACGATCAGAGAATCCACTTCCATTCCACACAGAGCACATTTACACTCCTGAAGGATCTCCTGCATGCTTTAGGCTTCACTTAAAGCCACGTGGTGGTGAGGAACATCATCAGTGGCTCTGCAGCACATCTCTCATCTCTCCACCTGGCCCTCGGGAGGTGAAATCGTTTACCTCTGCACTGCTGTGATCAGATGGTGCTGGAGAAAGAAACCTGGCCGTGTAATTGCTCCATTACGTCCTAACATGCTGATTTAGAGCACTTGGCTTCTGTCTCCATCTCTCTACTCTCGAATATTATTTCTCTTCTGAGACACATTTGGTTCTCAGATGGACTTCAATTCATATTGGAAAAAGGCATTTCTAACCCAAGGCTTAATGCAATCCTACAGAAAACAACATTTTTAACACCATTACTGTGTCATAACAGCGCTATTCATACGCATTCATCTATAAAGGCCGTTTTTACTCCGGCTTCCGCTGCAGCTGTACAGCGCAAATGAAGTAAAACGTCTCCGTGTTCGGTGGTTAATGATACAAGCACCATAAATTGACATTAACACACATTACAGATGAATAATAAGCGGTAGAGTCACAGCGTCAGGGTTGCCAGGTCTGTATAAATCCAGCACAATAAAGATCCAAGTTCAAACCTCTAAACCTCCGAAAGCTCGAATTAAACTCATGATATTTATTGTTAAATATATTGGAATATTTACAAATTAATATCACACGATATGTTTAATTTTAAACAAGTTCCGAACACATCTAGATGTGTTAGACAAAATAAAATGGAACCTTTTGTATCAGACCACTCAATTTTCAGGTGAGCAAAAGTATAGGAACAGATAAATATTGAAGTGAAATAAAGTAAATAAGACTTAATATTTGGTTGCATGTCCCTTTGACATCACCAAACTGGGTTAACCCTAACCCTAATCCTATGTTATGAACCCGGTCTAGGTCGGGCCGCAACATACAAAACAAAAAAAAAAGAAAGAAAAAGTTTGCGTTTGGGTTGTTTATTCTCCTATTCATACACAGTGGTCTTAATCTTCAGAAGCCAGCAAGGCCAAAATAATCTAACTTTACCAAGGAAATCTAACTAAATTACAAGAAAAGAAAACAAAGATACACAATCTTCCCTCACTCCCTGGCTTATCCAAAACAGGAGCAAAGATGAATGAACTCAAATGGCACCGACTTCCTACTAACCACTCCTAACCGTGCACTATTTACAAAGGTGACTATTAGTGAACTGAAATAACAAAATATATATATATATATATATATATATATATATACACACGGATGTGAACCGTAATGGGACAGAGCATAAACAAAGTCAAAACAGGCGAAATGGTCATACACAGGGCAATTTAGTCACAACAGGCGAATGCACTACTCTCCACACAACCCAATAGCAATGATCTGCCCTGGGATGAAAACTGAAGAGGCTTCAGTACTCTTCTGGCAGCGGGGTGATAACCAATCCCGTCGCACAAGACTGGAGCAGGCGGGACAAGAGGTGATCCAGTAACAAGCAGCAAGCCGGAACATGACGCATACAGTAGGTGGGGTCTAGAGAAGAGGGAGGAGACAACAGGAAACCCAGCCCACCACAGACACACCAATGGCACATAGAACAAAATAACATAATAACGTAACACCCCCTCCCTTAAGAGTGAACTTCACATTCACAACTATCATTAGAATAACAACGAGATAGAGAGTCAGCCACCACATTTTCAGACCCTTTCTTATGCTGAATGGTTATGTTGAAACCTTGCACAATCAAGGACCACCGCATGAGCTGTTGGTTACTGTTTGACATACGGTGTAAAAACACTAGGGGGTTGTGGTCTGTAAAAACAGTAACAGGGTCAGAGCTAGAACCAATATACACTTCAAAGTGCTGGAGCGCAAGCAAAAGGGCAAGGTACTGTAGTTCAACTGAGCACGGTTAAACTTGTGAGAAAACAAGCTAATTGGATGATCTATGCCTGAGCATCTTCTTGAACAAGACCGCACCGGCACCTGTACCACTGGCTTCTACTTCAAGTTTGAAAGTCTTCACAAAAGACGGAGAAGAAAGAACAGGTGCACTACACAACAACATCTTGGCAGACTCAAAAGCAGCCTCGCAGCTAGCAGACCACACAAAAGGAACAGAGTTACGGAGGAGATTGGTGAGAGGCAACACAACATCTGAAAAATTCTTACAAAAACTTCTATAGTATCCAGCCATCCCAAGAAAGCCTCGAAGCTCTCTTTTTGTCTGAGGTGCTGGAAAAGTGCCAATAGACCTAACTTTAGCATCCAGTGGGTGAACAGTACCATGTCCAACCTGTTTACCAAGGTAGGTTACAGTAGCATGACCAAACTCACATTTTGAGAGGTTAAGAGTAAGAGAAGCTGTCTGGAGACGAGAAAACACCCGGGCTAGCACTGACACATGACTATCCCAGGTGTCTGTAAAGATGACCACATCGTCGAAGTAGGCTTCACAGTTCTCCACATCTCCCAATACCTGCGCCATTAGACGCTGAAATGTGGATGGAGCATTTTTCAGACCAAAAGCCATGACTGTATATTGGAGGAACCGGTCTGGCGTAGCGAAAGCAGACATCTCAGATGCACGTGGGGTGAGCGGAACCTGCCAGTAACCTTTTAGAAGGTCCAGTTTTGTGACAAACTTTGCATACCCTAACCCTAACCCTAACCATAACCCTAATCCTAACAATAACCCGAATCCCTAAAACCCTCAACCCTAACCGCTAAACCTAACCCCAACCCTAATCCTAACCCTAATACTAACAATAACCCTAATCCTAACCCCAACCCTATCGCTACAAGGCGGTCCGTTCAGAATCACGGTTTCATTGATGCAGATGTTTTCTGCATCCCAGCTGCTCCCGGATATTCTGTGTCCATTTCCATCGAGTGCAGATTTTGAGATTAGTGAACACAGAGATCCTCTCGTGCTGATGTTTATTCACACAGCTCACAGTAACACTTTCCACAAATAATACATCCTCGCCATTAGCCATTCCAAGCAGCTCACAGAGAGAGAAGTGGTATAGTCTTCACTCGCACTGCAGACCTCAGTGAGTCACTGCACATGACGGGGAACACGGCCGCTCGGCCCGTTCCTGTCAGCTCTGTTCACTCCTGTCTGTTTACGCTGGAGTCATAACAACAACAACAACAACGTCAGTAACAGCATGCACGTGATAAAAGCCAAGATGGAGTTCAATAAGAACAAAACTAAGTGTATGAGTAAATATAAATATACTTTGATTACATTTGATTTTATACTTTTTTTTATCATAAAAAATAACACAAATGTGCAAAGAATTTTGAAATAATGAATTACAATACAAAGCTGCACTTAAAGTATAAATATAAATCATAAAATATACATTCATTTAAAATGACTACTATATAAACTCCAGAGATATTACAGCGTGCGCAGGACTTCATACCATTGACACTCTGTGTAATATCAATAACTCTGTAATTAACTAATAAACACTCTGTATATCAGGTCCACCTTCCTTATAGGTCACTTTGATGGTGCATGATCATTTACTGCTGATTTGCAGAAAGTATTGGCACCCCTGCAGCACAGGAGCATATATCAGCATTTAAAGGCAACCCTGTGTGAAGCTCAACGGTGAATTGATTTGAAAGTCTCCAGTCCTGTATGCAAATAAAGTACAAAAGCCCCGCCTCCACCACTGAAATGGCGCTATTACAACAACGTTATATTCTCTGCAGGTTTTCTCGCTGCCTTTATTCACTGTTATGCTTGATGTTTAATTCCAACAGGGCTCTTTGCTCATATCCTTATCATTGGTTTTTATACCGACCAATCAGGAGCCACCCCTGAATCCACTTAATTCCTTAACTCACCCTGGTCCTCTAGCAGTTCCTACTGGGCTGGAACAAAAACCTGAGTTTATTCCACGTTATAATGACTTCCCTTTCAGACACCTTTATCACCAGTTCTTTTATTCACATTGACCTTTCTACCACTGAATTATTCACTTCAGGGTCACGACCTCGCTACGGGTTCGCTACAAAATGGCCAAAGCCGCTTTTGTGTTCTTGAGATAGCAGTAATTAGGCCTAGCTGTATGCTAATACCATCTAATGATATGGCTTTGAGCTTCGGATATCTCGCGAACAGAGACGCATGACACACATACGTGTGTAATAACCATGTGGGAACCAAGAGCGGAACCTAAAGCACGAGAACAAGTTGCACCTTATTGACCTAAAACAACAATATGTCATAAAGAAATCAATCAAAATTCTGTACACGATTTGTATACACGTCCTACAAGGAGATTATTCTAAAAACAGATGAAATGACGCAAAGTGCACACTCAAATATAGAACATTAAAGGTTCTAAGGTGTTTTCCTATCAGGACGCTATCCAAGGAGAGTAGAACCCTTTTCTAGAAGACAAGAACCCTAAAAGAACCACAAGGAACCCTTTGTCTCTAAGATTCTATTAAGATATTCACTCACTCATCTTCTACTGAGTTCTATGTAGAACCTTACAAGTGTTTCTCTATTAGAGACGGTTCCAAGTAGAACCCTTCTTTCAGAAGCAAAGAACCCTTACTTATCTAACACACCCTAAAATAACTCTTGAAAAACTGTTTGGAAAATTAAGCATCCTAAAAGGGTTCTTGGAGCCACATGAAATGGGGAAACACCCTGGTGTGAACCTGTAAGGGGAGAACATTCACAATTCTCTCTCTCTCTCTCATTCTCTCTCTCTCTCTCTCTCATTCTCTCTCTCTCTCTCTCTCTCTCTCTCTCTCTCTCTCTCTCTCTCATTCACTCTCTCTCTCTCTCTCTCTCTCTCTCTCTCTCTCTCTCATTCACTCTCTCTCTCTCTCTCTCTCATTCACTCTCTCTCTCTCTCTCATTCTCTCTCTCATTCACTCTCTCTCTCTCTCTCTCTCTCTCTCTCTCTCTCTCTCTCTCTCTCTCTCTCTCTCTCTCTCTCTCTCCTCTCTCTCTCTCTCTCTCATTCACTCTCTCTCTCTCTCTCTCTCTCACTCTCTCTCTCTCTTTCTCTCTCTCTCTCTCTCTCATTCTCTCTCTCTCTCTCTCCTCTCTCTCATTCTCTCTCTCATTCACTCTCTCTCTCTCTCTCTCATTCACTCTCTCTCTCTCATTCTCTCTCTCTCTCTCTCTCTCTCTCTCTCTCTCTCTCTCTCTCTCTCTCTCTCTCTCTCTCTCTCTCTCATCTCTCTCTCCTTCACTCTCTCACTCTCATTCACTCTCTCTCTCTCTCATTCTCTCTCTCTCTCTCTCTCATTCTCTCTCTCATTCTCTCTCTCTCTCTCTCTCATTCACTCTCTCTCTCTCATTCACTCTCTCTCTCTCTCATTCTCTCTCTCTCATTCACAGTGAGCCACAGTCTGAATTTCCCTGTAGGACAGGCGTATCAGACGCTTCCATACTGAGGAAGAAGCATAAAGAGAACTCATCTCCACTGTAATTTGACGTCGCTTACATATTCTCTCTTTAAAGAGCTTCCCAATAGTTTATACAGTTCTTTCAGAATTCTGGTTTCTGATTGGTCAGGGGGTGTTGATTAATTGTCTAACAGCAGCTCTGACAGTAGTTCGGGAATATATTAGTGCACCCATTCTAATGCGTTATCATTTCTAAGGATATGTTTACTGTATGGAACACGGATGGAAGGAGTCTCCAGTGTTAGCGCTTTGTAGCAGTCAGAGGTAACTTTAAGGCTTCAGATCAGTTCACGCTTTACGGTTCCTTCTTATTAACTTGAAGAGAGAGAAAGAGAGGGAACGATCTGTAAATATCTGTGATCAGTTTCTGACTTTATACATTTTAACAGGGCTTCTTTTATATTAGATATATTTTATATAGGTAAAGCTTTCTAGAGCTACTGGAAGAGTCTCTCAGAATGTTCTTGGTGAAATGACTGATCGCTTCATTGTGCAACATACATTTGTAAATAATAATAATAATAATAATAATAATAATAATAATAACTGGCACCCCGCCTTGTGTCCGATGCCTCCTGGGATAGGCTCCAGGTTCCCCGTGACCCTGATAAAGTAGTAAGCGGTAGAGGATGGACGGATAATAATAATAATAATAATAATAATAATAATAATAATAATAATAATAATAATGACTGATTTCTGTGACGTCAGTCTTCATTTACAAGCTCTTTATTTATTATTTTCCGAGTGTAGTGAAGTGCACTGAGTAATTTCCCCGAATTCCTTCATGCATGATCATCCATGGAGAATCTTTTTGTTCCATCTCCACTCTGTGTGCTGTAATGAAGTGATTATCTAATCCTAATGCCGGATCGATTGAAGCCCAGCTGAACTTGTTCCTGTGTCCGCGTTTTAATCAATCAGGCGGGTTTTTCATTCCTGCGTCACGTCACACACACACACACACACACACACACACACACACACACACACACACACACACACACACACACACACACACACACGTACACATACACACACACACACACACACACACACATGCACACACACACACACACACACACACACACACACGCACACACATATACACACGTATATATATTCTCTCTCTCTC
>JAFFST010053024.1:17500-28696 GCA_022414735.1 Noturus placidus
AGATGATCGACGAACGAGCTAGGTTATGGAACGAATTAATCTCGTAGGTCGAGGTACCACTGTATATCAAATGTCAACAGAAAAGATCTCAATGCAGAGCATTTCAGGTTGCAAATTTGAATAAAGCTGTTAACACTGCAGCACAATTAAGAAATAAAAATTCACACAGAGCTTTAAAAGGCACTGATATCCTGCCATGGTATGATTTTTAATGAACGGGACTTTGAGAAAAGTACCTAAAATTTTGGACTTGCATAGACTCCCTCCCTCCCTCTCTTTCTCTCCCTCCCTCCCTCTCTTTCTCTCCCTCTCTTTCTCTCTCTCTCTCCCTCTCTCTCATTAGTTCGCTGTTTCTGCTGCTTGGTCTCTGAAAAAGCTCCCTTCAATGGATTTGAGATAGAATCTTTAAAAACAGGAAAAAGACACGCCCTCACCTGTCCTCCAGGACAGAATCCATTGGTTCCACACCTTCAGTGTCGACAACATGGAGCTGATCAGCGAACCGAATCGCTTTCTCCAGACACTCCACGCCTTCCTGGCTGCCGAAGTCTACAAGAGCGAGTCTCTCCAACTTATCGACGAGGTCTAAACAGACTTTAGTAGGCTGCAGAAGGAAACAGGGAAAAAATACAAATAAAATCACCAAAGTGTGCCGAGGGTGGCATGACAAAAATGACATCATGTTACCTGAAGACATTTCTATGATATACAGTATGCATCATAATAAACTGTATTTTGTACTATTATTATATATTAGTGGTAGTATTAAGATTACTAATAAATTGCCAGCAAAATAGTTTACAAATATTGTTATATCTGCAATATTAATACAGAATTTTGCATGATTATATCTCCATAACCAGCATGGGTGTAACCACACATTCTTTTGGGGGGTCGTGTCCCCCCAATGTTGAGGAAATACCAATCTGCCCCCCCCCAATATACAGTACAAAATATTTTCTATATGTCCCCTTTTAATGACCCCTGCCAACGGATCTGTCTTTTCTTCATCTATTCTAATTATTTATGTCTATTCCTTTTTAATATATTTCAGTTTGATAAGGAATATAGGAGTGCCCCCCTCTCCAGTTGTACACTTGGTTGCGCCCAGACTCAACACAAGTTTGTTGATATATTTTAGCCGCTTAGTCTGTAAGAAATGGAGACAGCAGCCAAGTGTAGAAAAGTGCCGCAGAGCATACGAGCTTTTATTCAGACAGTAAGTAACTAGATCCCTAAATAGTAGGTGACCTTATCTTAGTATAGAAGGCATCACACCATGGCTTGGTTTGTTCTTAACAACGTCAATTAACTTTTGATATTTGCACAGCCACGAAGGCTAACGTCAGTTCAATTTTTGACCCTTAACGTTACATTCACTTGCATATCCTCTCACCGAGTTCGTTGCGCCCCCCCCACCCAATGTTCATACCATGGTTACGCCCTTGATAACCAGGGATGCCAGGGTCGTGGTATTTTACACTGTTTTTTAGGCTTCTTTTGGCTTGTGAGCGGTGGTGTTTTGGACCAGCTTGAAAATAGTCTGTGTACACCAAGAACTTCTTTTAATGCAAATAATCAGAAATGAATATAAAACATTTCCACAAACACAAGCAACGACAAACAAAGGGAAAGTGTCCGGTGCAGACAGTGTGTCTAGGATGTACAGAACCAGGTCTATGCAGTTGAGCTGAAACGTGTTCTAGACCCGGCATCCCTGTCCATAAAGGCCAAGCTAAATGTTTGGGCAGAGAGAATATTTACAAAAACCCATTTCTATGAGATGTATAATAAGAAGCATACAGGTGGAAGTTGCCTCTCAGCTACTGGCTCCCATGTGGGAAACTGTGGGACCTGAAAATGAAACACAAACACAATAATAATCACAATCTTTTTTGTTTTTCTTCATATACACTTTGCCTTCTGGTCACTGGTTATGAAAACACAGAACATGTGAAACAGTCCTTGTATATAGGCTAAATACAGCAGAGTAATTAACCAAATATAACATGAATTCTACACAAAACATTTTAGATACACTGAAAAAGTAGAAATACCATTTTTAAGAGATTATACGTTCCTGTGAGTCTTCATAGGACATGGCATTAAAAAAAGAATTACCTTTGAAATGGAGCCAGATTGACTTGAGCTCGTCCAGCGGCACCACCTTGCTCTTCTGCCCCAGTGAGACGCGCCGTGTGTGGGAAGCTCCACCGGGAAACACCGAGGATGTGAAGGCCGCAGCGACGAGGCTAAGTTTAACCACCGCAGTGTGCACGTTGTGATTCTCCTCTCCTGCGCTGTATTCGTAAAAGCCGTAGATCTCAGTAAATATCCAGCAGGACACATTAAGTGAAACCTGAGAAAGGCGCTGTGAAGCATGTCTACTGAGGAAGCGTTAAGTCCTCACAAGCTCATTCACTGAAACCTGGAAAAGAGAGTAGCGGAGTTATATACTCCTTATATAGAGATGCACAGGATCATCTGCTTGAAGCCCGGATAGCTCAGTCGGTAGAGCATCAGACTTTTAATCTGAGGGTCCAGGGTTCAAGTCCCTGTTCGGGCGGTAGTTTTGCTTGTTTTTTTTTCTTTCCCCCGAAGAAACAAATTAAATCGGTATTTAGCATCAGATCTCAGCTTTGGAGCATAACGAGATGAAACCCACATTGTGAATTTGGAGAATTTGTCTTTCTCCAGTCTTTATTTGCACTGTTGGTTGTGAGGTCGAGGCATGGACAGGGGCACTTGTTTCCTCTGACTATCACACTCCAAAGCTAAGATATGAGGTGTCCATTTCCCACAAATTCTACTCAATTAAATATACAGGTGTTGGCCATGTTAACACTGGTTATAATCAAACACACCCTCTAATTACGTGCTCATTATAATCACACGGTCACTATATGAGTCATACATTCATTATAAATTACACATTAGCTACACACACACACACACACACACACACACAATGTGTGTGATTCTCAATATCTTGTACTTATTATTATTACAACAACAACAACAACCCCACTTCATGATTTAGAGGCACATATATCATTTAATCATAAAGCACAATAGAACAAGTGCAAGTTTTACATACAAAACAAAATGAATACATTGAAATATAAACAAAAATAAATAGCTCAAAGCAAAAGATCTCGTTATCTTCAAAACAGCTAGTGTTCACAATTTTTTCAGCAATATCCAAAGCAACTTGACAAAGTGCAACATTCCTACAGAAAGCAGAACGCACTGCTTAAAAGAACTGTCGATGAAATACATACTGCACCAGTGAAAATAAATAAATCAGATTTTAGTTTGGATTCCGTTCAGCTCCACAGACATGGCCACAAAACAGTTCTACAGCCACGCCCTGCAGTAAACCTGCACATTCCCCACTCATCTATGTGAAGGATTTCATCTGGTGAGGACGACTAAAACATTTCATTTAGGTAATTTTGCTGCATAGTGAGCAACAATATCACTAAAAGTACTTTGGTAGATTGTCGCAAGTCCAATATTTGTACACCACTCACACCATAGTGGATAGGGTTTTTTTTTCTTGCAAAATCTGAACCGGACAGGTATTTCCTTGTAATCCAGGTCCTGAACTGATAAAAGGCAGAGGGCAGATGTGAAATTGTTGCCCTAAACTTGGACTCAAACAGCACCAATGGAGCATACAGACGAGCAGAAGCACAGTCAAGGCCACACTGTAAATGGCAAGTTATTCAGAATACAAAAAAATATATATAAATAAGAGGACAGTTGAATATAGTTTCTATGCTTTAATATATTCCATTAAAAAAAAAAAACAGCCACAATCTCTAATGTCATGGTTCATAATATATATTAATATATCTCTATATAATAAATATAGAATATAGATATTTCCTTATGCACAAATAAGATTTTTTTTCCTTCTTTTTTGTTATAGTCACAGTAAAGTGAAAACCGTGGAAGTCCACATACAGGGCCGTGCATAAGTATTCACCAACATTTTGTACTCTTACAACCTGAAACTGAAATGGACTTAATGGGGATTATATGTCATGGATCAACACAAACTATCCCATAATATTAAAGTGAGGGAAAGGTTTGCAAAATTATTACCAATAAAAGAATAATAAAAGAACACTGAAGAACAGTGAAACATGGCTGTGGTAGCACCACGTGAAGAGTTACCCTCGGCTTCTTGGTTGCTTATCTGATGAATCCGCTCTTTATCCAGTCACTGATGTTTGGCTGGCCTCCTCTACACAGAGTCGTGCCAGGTTCTTTTAATCTCTAATAATAGATTTAATGTCTCACCACAGGACGAACAAATTTTGGGATATTTTTTTAAAAAAACCTTAGACTCGGATTTGTTTTGATAGCTCATGATGCCTTTTCTTTATACATGTTCTCTAACAAACTCTGGATTCTTCCAGGAACAGGTGTATTTATATTGAAATCCCATGACACTTTCACGTCGGCAATTACTTTTGATTAATTTCACAAACAAAATCGATTTGTCCATGCATTTATATATTAACGGCTATTTTGTGTATAGTCATGACATATAATCCAAATCGAGTCCATTTCACTTCCAAGTTGTAACACAAAAAAATCTGGAAAGGTTCAAAGGGGGTGAATACTTGTGCAACGCACTGTAGACACTTAAACACTTAACATTGGCAAATAGATGAAATACCTGCTGCGGTGCGTTCAAAAACATGATTCTGAAAAGATTGTTCACAACAATACACACATACCTGCGTGTAATAAAATGCAACACTAGATCTCATCACTGCGGAATGAAAAGTACTGATGTGGTGGCTTTGAAGGAGATCCGAACGAGAACACACTTCTGTAACACAGTGCTGAGAGAGTGTTAAAGTCAGAGCTGTTCAGCTTCTTCTTGTCCAAAAAAAATGAACATCATACCAAACCGTGACAAAAACACCAACCTACATTAATATTAACTTAATGCCACGTCATTGAACATACACACAAGTTGGTAACAGACATGCTGCTGTGAAAGGAAACAAACTGAGGCGAAGACGCTGAACGCTTTACTGACTTGGAATGTGTGTGATACGGGAAGTTTAATCGAGGTCTGGAAGTGTCAATCTTTTAAACAGCCATTGATACACATTACCTCTCACGTCCGTTAGATTTATATCCTGACCTGTAAAAGACACCGGTGGTGCAGCGGGTAGTGTTACTGCCTCACAGCTTTAGGATCCTCGGTTCGATCCTGTGCTCGGTGTGTGTATTTTCTCATGTTGTCCTTTACTTTGGGTTCTCTGGTTTCCTCCCCACCTCCCAAAAACATGCCAGTATGTGCACTGACTATGCTAAATCACCCTCTGGGTGTGAATATGTGTGTGTATGGTGCCCTGTGATGGACTGGTGTACCATCCAGGGTGTATCCCCCTTTGTACCCAGTGTTCACTGGATAGACTCCAGATCTTCCGACCCAGACCAGGACAAAGTGTTTGCTAAAGATGAACAAATGTAACAGCAGCACCTGTTTACAAAATGTAACTACAGTTATCCAAGAGCTAAATAATTCAAGAGCTAAATGACATGGACCCGGAAGGTTCTCTTGGCTGTATCCTGTCGGGTTTAATGCAGCAAGCACTAACAGGACGTTTTGGCACAGGGACAGTCGGAGAGCGTTGGACTCTGTTACTTGTTTTCGATGAGCATCTGCACTTTGCAAACAAGCTCTCGAGCCAGCTCCAGGATTTGCTTCGCGTTATGATGTTCGGCCATTTCTAAAAAACAAAATCACAGTAAAAGATTTTAAAAGTGCACCATTGTGTTCGGAACGTTCCTTTAGATACCGTAGTCATGGTTCTAGCTTTGCTGTGTTACCATTGAAAAATTTGATGATGTCGGTGAAGTCCATGTTGTTCTCCAGGATGATGTCTCTGTAGATCTCGACGAGGGCTAGGGCAATGAACAGGACAAACTGGCTAGACGAGACGTGCTTAGCCGCCCAAATGCTCTCCCACACTGCAAACACGTCATCATACACCAGCTCTGAGGACAGAAATACAACAAATGAAAGATTCACTAGATCATGAGCACAATTCACATTTCGACAAGTTTAACAATTCTAATAGTTTCAGTCTAGAATTACATTTCCGTTTGTCCTCACAACATAATAACTTCATCTATTTGTTTGCCTTGCTTTCAGCGACACCTATAGACAGCAAGTGGAATTTTCTGAACCGTGAAATCATCACCACCAGGGGGAGCTGCTCGATTACTTTCACACCAATTTCCAGGTTATTAATTTCAACGTTTAAACCACTGTCTAATCGCTTTTCTGTTTATAGTCTAAACGTTTCACCACTCTAAAATCAATAAAAAGCTTTTATTGATGATTCATTTTAATCATCACCAGATCGACTTGTTAAACTCCCAACAGAAAAGGATGACTCATGTTTCACAGAAGAATTAACGGCTCCAAAAACAGAGAAGCCACTCCTGCAGAACTCCCGCATCTTGTTGATGTGAAAGAAAAGCTAATTGGCTGCCGGTTCTCAATGTTCCTCTGAAACACGGACACTGCTGGGAGGCACAGTCGTACTCATGTTTGAATTGGGATTTGCTGCATGTTCAGTTACCTCGTTTAAAGTCCAGGAGGAACCAGCGATAGCAGAAGTAGAAGTGGGTGTAGTCACCGTTCTGGTGCATCAGCTCGAAGAGCTCGGAGTCCAGGATCTGCAGAGATGGAGGGATTGACAGACAATGCAAGATGGCCCAAATTAAAGGGTAGATGTTGCTTTGCAATCAGAGTTTCACCTGGATGAGGGATCTCATGTTGGCGAAGTGAGTGTCCATCGCACCGCCATGAGGAAAGTTCTGATTCATTCTCTTCATCAGTTCAGTGAAGCAGCTAAAGGCCAAAGCCTCTGAACAAAGAACAACAAAATGGTAAATGAAAATACATGATTCCCCTACAATAACAGCAAAAAAAGACATTTTAAAAATCGTACACACTCACCATCGTCAAGAATGACCAGCAGAGGAGCCAGGAGGTCACACATCCCCTGCACGTAGCCGATCTCTAGATGCTGCCAGATGTAACTGTGGACGGAGTGTGACTTAATCAGCAGAACCGAAACTGTGACTGAGCTCAGGATGGATTAAATAAGACCACGGCCATGATTATCGTTATTGTGTAATTCATTATATTATTGTGAAGGATGGAAGGTTAGGATCTGGAACTCTGGCTCGGCTTTGGGACAACATTGGCCATAATCATGGATTACAGATGAACTCGAGTTTGACCCCCATATAAGTCTTGGCACCCCACCTGCACATGATGTTGCGGAGTTTCTCCAAGTTAGCCGGGGTGAAATACCAGTAGTTCCTGTCGCACCGTTGCACGTCCTTGTCGATACGATGCAGGTTCAGAGTGTACAAATCCAAGAGCTCCTGCTGCATACACCAGAGACACCACACGCACAAGTCACATTCAAGTAACAGAACATCTGAACAGCTGAAACATAAACGTTTTCTCTGTTATAGAACATTTATATCTCTTTATTATTTGTCTTGTTGAGCGTTCGCTATACAAGTTCCTGTGAATGAGCGGTTTCTATAGAAACAAAAACGTGTTAGCATAAAGCCGAGATTTATAGCTGCATTAATTCATCATCTTTGGAATAAAGCAATGCATTAGGACGTAATCTGTTCTAAATGCATCTTAATGGATGCGTTTTAATGCAGTTAGTCACCATACGGTTGGAATTCTGATCATCAGGAGGCATGAATCAAGCAAGTGTTTCCTTGATTAAGTGGTATCTTAGATGAAACAACTTAAGGCTAGATTTGAAACATTTTGGTGCGTCACACATCTATACCAATGAATAAGACGTGTACCGAGTATGTCGTTCCTGTGGAGGGAACTGGTGATGTGGTGGCGTTCTTCTCACTGGCCACAGCATGTGACTCACACTGAGGATAAAGTGTCTCCATTTCAGGCAGGAGCGCCTCACTGACTTCCTGAACGCCCACCAGCCTGGCCATGGGGATCTCCTCCATCTCGATGGCTGAGGGCGAGTCATCTGAGTCAGTAGCGGGCGTCTCTTTGCTCATTTCACGCATGCTAAAGGCTTCAAACACAACAGGCACCACTATCTCCTTTACCACAGGAGCGCTCGGCATCGTGACCTTCTTCCTGACCGTCTCCACCTGACCTTTCTTCTTTACCTGACTTGGATTCTGAGCCTCAGCTGCTGACTTTTTCCCTGATCTCTGAGCTTCATTTGACTTCGGTCTTGAATCAGTTTGATTCTCAGTTGGCTCTGCGTTGCATGTTTGGATTTTCTCTGATTCATCATTCTTTATGGAAGCAGAAGTATTTAACGTCTCCCTGTCTGTTGTCTTTAAACCTCCTGGACTGTTTCGAGTCTCAGAGCTTTTACTTTGCTCTCCTGCTACACACGCGTCCCTTTTTTCTCCTTTTGATACAGACACCAGCATTCCAGACTTCTCCTCCTGTTTAATTCCTTCTTCCTCCTGTAACACCTCTGGCTTTCTTCTTTTGTCCTCTACCACCATGCCCTTTATCGCCTGAGGTACGATACCTTCGAAACCTTCACCAGCTTCTGAGTGTTCTCCTATTTCCACATCATTTCTTTTCTCAGACACCTCTTGTTTCAGAGTTTCTTCCACAGGATCCATGTCTTCCATGTCTGCTTTCTCATTCTCATGTCCTGCATGCCCCTGGACAGTCTTCACCATCTTCACAGCGTTTGAGCTTTTTGGAACAAACACTTCCACATCAGAACCTTTGGCTTTCTTGGTTTCCTCCTTCTTATGATCGTCCAGTACACTACATTGGGTGGAGGTTTTGTTGTTCATGTCCTGTGCACCGCTGTCATCTGTGCTGAGGGAGTCTGACAGGCCCGAGGTGACAGAGAAGTTTCTGGAAGAAGGGTGACCCGAGTCTGAGCCATTGGAGTCTTTGGGCTGGAGTTTGACTTCATCGCCTTTGGGCTCTGCATCGATCTGTTCGACCTCGTCCACGGACTCGAACACCTGGAGAAAGAAGCCAAAGGGAAGCCAACTACTCCAAGGGAAGGGGCTTTGGGGAGTGAAGAACTAGCAGGGACGGTGCGGGGACGGGGGATACCTATTTAGAAGTAGCAATACATGCACAATCCAACGACCGCCAACAATTACGTTTAGGTTTTACATAACGATGAGCTGTGTTCAAAGACGAGTTACGCCCATGTAGTCAAGATTTAACAGTGTAATCAGTATTCAGCTCTCAAACACAATTACAGACTACTCAGAAGTTAGGAAAAGGCGTGTCTCCATTTACGTGTTTGATGTACCCACAATATGTCAAGCAGAAATGTATGTTTTTGGCTGTGAAATCAACTATGGATAAACATAGCTCATCCGGCCTGAATTTTATTCAGATATCTTATTAAAATTAAAAATAAAAGTGATCTGTAAAAGAAGATGAGTGCTTGGTCAGCTTATCCTTCAGCAGGGTTTCTGTACAGAAGAGCGAACTGAATTTACAAAACATGTTGGTGTGTTAAGACTTTGACAAATCTAAATAGTAAACGAAAAGTACAATGAAATAGAATAAATAAACTCTGGTGCACTCGTTACAATCTTCATGTCTCAATGTAGTATCACGTGGCCATGTTAAAATTTGCACATATTAAATGCATATCAATTAGAGTCGAAAGTGTTTTTCACACATTCTGACGCCGTATTTCTAGTTGATCACGCTGTTGAATAATGAGTGCTGCAGCCATGCAGTGCCTCTGCGTCGCTCGGATGAATATTGGATGATTTACCTGTGTACTGCTACTGGAGTCACTCTGCAGGCGAGCTCTGTGCCTTTCCGAACTGCAGCTCTGAGATGACTAAAGAAATGAAAAATATAACGAGGCATCATGAGGTACGAATGAAGAAAAGTCGATTCTCATAATACACAGCAGACAGTGTGTAGCTGTGTGTCGGCCACCAGGTGTCAGGTTTAGATCAGGAAATACACTGTGGCTATCATCCCGTCACTGGGGTGATGGTGGTGAGATACATGTGTACCTCGTTGCTGATGGATGAGTCACGGTGCACCACGCTTGGATTGTTGCCGTCCATGCTGGCCAAGAACGAACATTTGGCCAAGGCCACGGCGTGCTGCTCTTTTTCCCGCTGTCGCACGATGGCCTCACACCCCAACCACTCTCTCACCGTCTTCTCATAGCACGCTCGCGTCTGTTCGTCAACCTGCACAGGGTCGATGTTCACAGCACAGGAGTTCAGAGGTCACAGAGGTGGTCATTGAAAGACAGCTTGACAGATTTCATTGCTGGCATTAATTGGTCCAATCTGATTAGGCGGCAGGGTCAGCTAGTATGTAAATGAGCTAGCAGAGCTAAGCCCTGCCCCCATCTGTCAAAGGCACAAGGACGTGAGCCACGGGCCCAGACACTGACCTCCTTCCTCTCATTCTCGGACATCCCAAACTGGTAGTGACCCAGCAGGAAGGGCCAGACCTCCTTACGTAGTGAGGGTTCGATTCCTCCAAAATACACCAAACGCCAGAGCTCCTGCTCATCATACACCTTTACACAGAAACGCAACGGATTAGACGATAATATTCATCTCTAATGCGCAGAGTCTAACCAGACACATCAGAGTTATGCTAGAGTAGGGTCTAAATGTCTGTGTAAAAATGATCGGTCTCTCTCATACTTTATATAAGAGAGAAAGAGAGAGCTTCTTTGTGAGGAAAAATAAGTGAACAACAAGGCATGAGCTGAACCGTGCATATAAATTTGCAGGGTTTGGAACCCTCTAAAAATGACATGTGGTGTTTAGTGATAGCACTTTGAGTCCCAGAGGCTCTGCCTTAATCATTCTGCACATATTGTGTGCGTGTGTGTGTGCGCGTGTGTGATTAATCATGGTGATGTGCTCAGAGGTGATAAATATGCATAGGCAAGCCGGCCACATTGCGTATGCTGATCTGGGATCGGTTTCATGGTGTAGTGGTGCGGGCCTCGTCAATATGTGCATGTGTTAAAAAGGCAGGCGTGAGCGAGTGTGTAGGTGAGCGCAAGGGAATAAGCATGTGTCTGAGTCCGAGTCTGAGGGGCTGCATAAATAATTACACAACAGCACTGGTGAATTCTGGATTCTTATTGGTTAAGAAGTCGTCGGGGGGGGGGGGGG
>JAFFST010053024.1:28716-38716 GCA_022414735.1 Noturus placidus
GGGGGGGAAAGTGACTGATTATATTACTATAACATGTTTGTACATACACCGCAGTCCTGCAGGAACTTGAGCCACACTGGTGCAGTGAGACCTCCGTACGCGTCGCACGGCACATCGGGCATTACGATGGCGTGGTTGACGAGGGCGGAGAGGTGTGTGCGCACGGTGGACAGGTGACGGCAATACGCCAACCCTAAACAGCACAAATGGATATTAACATCTCACACAACTTGTACTGTTGTCAATGTATTCATCGAGTGAACAATGCTCAATATTGTAGCAGATGGTATTCCAGTGGCCTACACTATTTAAAAACATTTTCAGCGTGATGCCACATCATCGATAAATGACGGCGCAATTCACCACTGGGCGTGCCACTTCAGAAAGGTTTTAACAACATAAAACACAGAGAAAATACAGTACACTCAGTTGGTTTAAACAAACACGAGGCTGTGACTGAATACTGTGTTGGTAAACGCAAACCGGAATCTTGGTTCACACATACAGCCGTAGAACGCTCTAGAGATGATCTGATACTTCATGGTGTCACACAGCAGCTTTAGAGGAGCTCTGCAGAGAAGATGACATCGACACAAGATCGTCACGTAATCAATTCAAAACAACTGAAAAAAATGCACTATTGCTCCACTAGGGGGCAAAATAGAGCAATAAACTCCACTATGTAAATTCCAAGCTAGACAAAATTGGACGTTTGCAACCGTGTTTCTTACCGAATGAGTCTTCATTAGTCACATATACATTACAGCACAGTGAAATTCTTTTCTTCAAATACCCGAGTATTTTAGGAAGTTGGGGTCAGAGAGCAGGGTCAGCCATGATACAGCGCCCCCTGGAGACGAGAGCATTAAGGGCCTTGCTCAAGGGCTGACCAGTGGCAGCTTGGCAGTGCTGGGGCTTGAACCCCCGACCTTCTAATCAGTAACCCAGAGCCTTAACCTCCAAGCCACCCCTGCCTCAAGTGAAGGACAGTGGACACAGATTGGAGTGTTTTCTAAGAAAAACAGCCCGGTCCGTACATTGTGTCCGAGATAAATAGAAAACCGACGTGTTTACGTTGTTCAAAGCCGACAGCAGTGCTGAAAGATTCGCATCAGTATCAGACTCATTATGTGGAAAAACACAACCATACTGGGAACGGATAAAACACGCGCGCTGTTGTCAGGGGGTTGAACAAGCAGCAGTTAGTTTTTAATTAAGACACTGGTGATGCAGCTGTCAAGTCTCACCACATGACTGCTAGTGAAATCCGCACTCGGACGGTGACACTGAGGCGTTTCCTAATGAAAAGACGTCGCTGCAGAATTTATAGTTTTGTTTTTTTCCAGTGGAAGCACTTATATTCCTACTAAACTGACATGACGAGTGACTAAAGTGTAATGTGGCCTGTTATCTAAAACAAGTCTGAGATGTCTGATGTGTGACCAATCATCTAATCTGTCTCCGTCATCATTTAAACACTCATCCTTTATCTACGGTGTATGCCGGCTTCAGCTTCACCTCTCGTGGTTGCAGCTGCTTGGCGACGCCCCGTCGGAGAAGCTGGCCTGAGAACACAAGGACTTCCTCTGCGTTGGCTGCCAGATGTTTACCCCCTGCTCCATCAGCTCTGAACTAGCTGGAACACACACACACACACACCACAACACCTTACTGGCAGGAAGTAGCACCGTTACCCAGCACGCCATTACGGGATTAGAACAAAGTAGTGCAGCCACACATCACAGGCTTATACTGATGCGTTATCGTTTCTATAGTAACAGCTCGTTCAGAGGGACTATGACAGGACACTAAATAAACGCTTTTTTACTATAAACTCTGTGCGATTGTAGATATGGTGAGACACACACACACACCGAGCTCGGATTGGCTGTTGGGGAAGAAGATGCGGAAGACATAATCGGCGGCATCGTCATCCTCCTTATCCGAGGCAGAGTCCGCTGATCCCTGGGTTCCTCTCTTCTTCAGCTTAGGAAACACTTTACCCTACAGGACGACACACACAGACAGACAGACACACACACACACCATCTCAGCTGAATGATCTGGCAGTAACAAACAAAACACATCACCTCAGTCCACACAAGTTGAAGAGTAGAACGTGATGAAGAACGAAGACCCAAAGGCATTAATTAATCCTGACATGTGTAGTGTATACGTGATGAGATCCATGAGGTGATGGGTGAGAGTCACACCGTCCCTCTCCCACATAGTGAACACGCACAGTTACACTCTGCCTGACTCCCAGCTACAGATAAATGTGGCGTTGTCAAGACTGGAACTCATGAAAGCTTTTCAGCTATGCAGCTTTTAAAAAAAAAAAAATTATGAATAAAAGGAGGAAGGTTTTTTCCCGTAGCTGACCTTGCCTCTCTGGGACCACAGCGGCGGGTCGAGTTGACCGTGAGGCAGCAGGCCGTTCTCCAAGCACGACAGGAACTGCAGGAGATGCCCACCTTGGGGAAAGCGTAGAGGAGGCCTCTGGATGCCATCCTGGTTCACCAGAACTATAGTGCCACCACTGTCCACTGAAACACACACACACACACACACACACACGATAGATATACATCAGCATCCGCAGCCAGCACAAATCCATTGCAGTTGAAGAGAGGAGCTGATGGGATGAGATTGAATAACAAATCTCTAAACCTAATCCACGGGTTAAATCACCCAGGATGAAACGATCTGCAGTTGACAGGATCTGAAATGCAATGCAGCTTGACTTTGTATTTTTGTTTTTCTTGGATTACATCATTGAGCAGCACCCGATGACCGATTAATCTGTAACCTGAAGTGTTCCTACGCCTCGCGGTTTCTCAGACATGACGCGTCTGGTGAACTGAATGAACGAATACAGGCTGCTACAACAGCAAAGAACCAACTGCGTAACTGCTGTGGTGTAAGAGGAATCAAACACTTCCGCTGGAGTCGTAGCGGTGTCTCCGCGTCATCACGCCGAGCATTTAATTCCTCTTACATACACTGCTGTGAAAAAACTCTCACAATCCTTCTCCCAGCTTTAAATGCTCATCTCTACACATCCGTCTCTGCATTGTGTGCGTGTGTGTGTGTGTGTGTGTGTGTATGTACAGTGATGAATGAGCGTTTAAAAGTGTGACTCAGGGGGTTTAATTAAACCCACGCTGCGGCCTTATTTTATATCTGAATCTTCTAATACAATATGCTTTACAGTAATTGCGTTTTGGGAACGCCACGAAACATCCTCCAGCCAAAAGCGCTAAGCAACCGGGTTTAATCAAACCGCGTGGTTAAGTTTTACACGCCGAGGATAACGACGGTGTAGCGTACCCAGCTGATGACAATGCAAATACACAATCTCCTCCAGGCGTATGGTCATGGCGTAGTCCCAGTACACACTGTAACAAAACACACACACACACGAGATAACAGGTCATGTTGGTAAGCATCAGAGGGAAGTAATTAGGACCAGACAGCTGATTAGCATATTCATGGTGGCAGTTATCAACACGAGATCCTCAGAGAAAACAGCTAGGAAGAAAGAAGAAAAAGGAAAATCGTGTGTGTGTGTGTGTGTGTGTGTGTGTGTGTGTAAAGTGGTGAAGTGCAACATCTGATAAATGACCGAAGACAATAAGAACTAGCAGAATAACCTGAAAACATTGAGTTTTGACATCGCTGAGAAATGAGTTTAATCTCTCAGCACAAGCCTTAGGGATGTAAACACACCGGCTTTCATAAATAACGAAGAAGAAAAACCCACACAGTAAAGATGAACGAAGGAGAATTATAATGAAGTCTGATTGTTATCGTTTATTTATTTATAATTCTAACTTTATAAGCGTATGAGCGAATATATTCGAGCGTATTGCCTTGATTTCACGGGAACTTCCTGTTCATTTTTGAATGCAAAATCGTCGGCTAAATAATCTTTCGTTGCGGTCATGGTTGAACGAGCCGTACCTCCTCTCGTACTCCAGATCTCCCACAGAGCCGTTCATCAGCTGATTGGGTGTCCACTTCAGCGCCAAGGTGTCGGCCGTCTGGTGCAGAGACAGGTATCCTGGGATCGCCTCCATGTCGTCTCTCTGTACGAACAAGCGACAAGTCGAGCAGCGCCAACATTCGAACTAGCATCCTGAGCACTAAAACACCATGTACATCACCTTCACACTTCCACTGCGATACTCATATCGTGCACGATGGAGAGATGGGGACGTTCTTGCGTAACAGATATGATGATGACATGCGGGTATAGGAAATGGATGAGTGACGTGTGGGGTGATGAAGCGACACCACCCTGAAGTTGATTATTTCTCTATGACAGCACGTCCCAAGGTGTTTTATTCCGTTTATACAGAATTATTATGAAAATCAGAATTAGAATGAGCGCATTAATGTAAACCTGTGAATCAACACCTTCAGCACGGACCAATCAGAATCCAGCACAGCTGTGATACAAGTGCGGATAATGTCATATGATTGATAGCTCTCCATTTTGTTGTGAAGAATAGTGTGCGCGTGTGTGTATGTGTGCGCGTGTTACCGGCTGTACGAGCACGTTGTTCTTGCCGAACAGCAGTGTGGCTCTGGAGTTCTGGTGCAGAGACTCCACGTAGTCCCTCGCCGAGGGGGATGGAGCCGGACGCTCATCAATACTGCTGCTGGAGTGTCTCTTCTGGATCTGCACACACACACACACACACACACACACACACACACACAGCTCATTTCAAAGATCACGATGCGTCCATGTTTTAGTTGAATGACCCGTGTTGGAAAACTTAAAGTCACACCTCTGACTGAAACAAACATCTCCTTACAGAAGACGTCACCATGCCATAATCAACAATCACAAATGTCTTTTTAATTAGTTTATGATTAGTGCAGTGTCGGCCATACTGTACGAGTACTGCGAATGAGCGGTTACTATAGAAACGATACCGTACAAGACTGATCGCATGAATATAAAGCTGTGATTTGTAGCAGCGTGACGGTCAGGGTTGCTGTTGCGTGACGGTCAGAGCTGCTGTTACAGGACATTAATCCACACGTTCTGACCGGTCAGAGCTCACGGCAGTGCTGTGGTGTAAATATTAAAGCAAGGAATGAAAGTGATGTATTCTTTATATGACAGGTGTTCCAACAGCTTTCTCCAGTTCAGCCATTATTCATTTCATCACACACACACACACACATCTTTTATCGCATCTTACTCTGGTCCAGAATGATTCAGCATTACTGTGTGTGTGAGAGACAGAGAGACAGACAGACAGACAGAGAGACAGACAGAGACAGTGTAATGGTGTGCCAGAAATGTGATCTCAATCAGCATGTGCCAGTTCGGTGTGTGTGTGTGTGGTCCCACTGCCATGGCCACAGGGCTGTAACCCTATGTTCACACTAGAACGAGACAAGTCGCTCGTGTCGCTTGAAATTAGTTTCTTGTGGGCGTGGCCTACCCTGCATGGTTTTTTTTTAGTTCTGGTGACAAACAGTAATATATTAAAGTTAGTTAATTGAACCTAAATCCAGTAATGCAATAATAATAATAATAATAATAATAATAATAATAATAATGTCTTTATTTTATAAAGCGCCTTTAAAAGTAGCTTCTCAAAGCGCTGTACATGAATGAACAATAAACAGAGTACAATACAAACAATAGAAGTGAAAAAGAACTAAAACAACACAATTGATAGAAAAAGTGATGGAACAATAATAAAAAGACACTAGCAGTCAAACGCAAGTTTGAAGTAGTGTGTTTTAAGTTGAGTTTTAAAAGCGCCAAGAGTCTGTGCTTCCCTGAGTTCAGGAGGAAGAGAGTTCCAAGTGAAGGAGCATAGACAGAGAAAGCCCGGTCACCCATAGAATTCAAGTGTGTTTGTGGAACAGTTAACAGATTACGCTGTGAGGAGCGTAGTCTGCGATTTGGGATGTACGGGATTAATAATCGGGATAAATATTGTGGAGCCAAGCCATGTAAAACCTTGTATGTCAACAACATGATTTTGAAATCAACACGGAACCTGACCGGGAGCCAGTGTAGTGATTTCAAAACAGGAGTGATATGCTCACGTTTCCTGGTTCCCGTCAGGATCCGGGCAGCAGAGTTTTGAACGTATTGCAATTTGTTAATTGTGTTTTTAGAAACTCCAGCTAAAACGGCATTATAGTAGTCTAGCCGCAAGACTACAAATGAATTGATCAGCTTTTCAGCGACAGATAAATTTAGCATTGGTCGAATTCTGGCTATGTTTCTGAGATGAAAGAAGGATGCCTTCACAGTGCTCTGAACAAAAAAGTCAAAAGTGAGGCTGGTATCGAAAATCACACCAAGGCTCCTCATCTTACTCTGAGTCTCCAGAATAGAGCCATCAAAAAACACGGATAGTGGAGCGGCTTTGCGAATTTGATGACGGGACCCGATAAGCATAACCTCAGTTTTCCCGCTGTTCAGGCACAGAAAGTTATTGTTCATCCAAGCTTTTATCTCAGAAACACAGTCAGAAAGATAGCAAACATCAATGTTTTCACCAGATTTAGAGTGGATGTAGATTTGGGTGTCGTCAGCATAAAAGTGATAATGGAGGCCAAGCGAACGCAGCAATAATCAGTGTGAAGCTCGCTTGTTTGATTGATACATGCTCGACTTCGTATCAGTTTCATTGTCGAAGTGTGGGCTGCGTACGCTCAAGTTCCGAGTGGAGAACTGAAGAAACTTCGGCCCACGTGCGTCTCAGCATTGCTCAGAGGAATCGTTCGTCCAGTCATTTGGCTTAGACGCTTCCTCACAGCGTGATATCCAACCTGCACTGAACTGAAGAACAGAAAATCTCCGCTCAAACGTCGCGTTGCTTCTTGCCACTGATAAGGACATCGCATCTTCGCGTCCGCGGTGTTGAGAGAGATTAAAATGGACGATCGGAAAGAGGACACACTGAAATCTGCCTTTAGTTCAGGCTTCCTAATGTTCAGTGATGCGACTAGATAATACCCTGAAGCGGAAAAAAAAAGAGGAAAAGAATTCTATTACCCAAGACTGACCTTATCAGCGGCCTGCATGTCACGCCGCACCTTACGCTATTTCATTATTAGCCAATGTTTGCCTTTTTCTCTCCACATGCCTTCAGCCCTGTTCAAATAAAGCAGGGGTGGAAGGATTGGCTTATAAAGCACAAATCTGATTTAGGTGTGTGTGTGTGTGTGTGTGTGTGTGCGTGTGTGCAAACAAGAAACCACAAGTCAAAATTCCATCCCAGGCAAATCCACAGTCTGGTGTACACAGTGTCATGCATAAGTATTTGCCCCCTCAGATGGTTCCCCATTTTGTAGCGATTATACGTCATGCAGGTTGTTATGTTCCGGCTTTCAGCAGAGCAGCTAGTGGTTTTAGAGTACAGTACAGTGTGTTGTGTATTTTATACTGTGTGTGCTAGAGGGAGAGGGTTAGACGGAGTGTGTGTAGCGTTACTCACACACAGCGCGGGTCTCTTGGCGGGGGAGTCCGTAGCCTGTCTGTAGTGTGCGCCGTGGATCCGGTGTCTCTGCACCAACTCGTCTGCTGAGGGATCCGTCCAGAAATGATCAGCCGTCTTCATCTTAGTGTACTCCAATGCACAAGGACCCACTGAGAGAGAGAGAGAGAGACAGAGAGAAAAAAGAAAGACGTAAAGGCAACAAAGGGGTAAGAACAGCCGTGATGCAGAGAGGGGGAGAAATAAAGAAAGGTGAATGAGAGATGATGGGGAAGAGGAGGAGGTGGAGAGAAAGAGATAGATGAAAGATATGGGGAGAGAGAGGGAGTGAAACAGATTGAACAGACAGATGAAAGAGATGGAGGATGAGAAATGCGAGCGTGAGACATTCAGGGAGACAAAAAGAGAGATGGAGAGGCATTGAGAGAGTGACTGAGAGCGAGAGAGAGAAAGAGGATGGAAATTAGAGAGTGTGAGGTAGAGAAAGAGAAGGAAGGAAAGCAGAACAGAAGAGATAGACAGAATGACAAGTGAGAAAGAGATGCAAAAGATAGACAAACAGGGAGAGAGAGAGAGAGAGAGCGAAAGAGAGAGATGAATGGAAACATCAAAACCAAAACAGAGATGTGAAGAGAGGTAGATAAAAGACAGATATAAAGGGAAGAAGAGAGGGAGATGAGGAGAGGACAGAGGACGAGAGAGATCAGTGGAGAGAGAAAAAACAGATGGAAAAGAGAGGAACACGGAGAGAGATTATGAAAGAGAGATGGATGGGAAATTGAAAATGATGGACAGGGAGACAGATGGACAGATGGAGGGAGAGACAAACAGTGAGTCTGTACCAAACTGTGTCGCAGATTGAGTGATGGAGGGAGAGAAACTCACCTAATAGAGAGGCGAGGATGGGGCCGTCCACCGGGTCCATGAGCACCGCCTCCTTTTCATAATACTTACTGAAATCACCACATCATTATCAGCACGTACTACCACTACAATCCATCCATCAATCCATCCTTTTATCCGTCCATCCATTCACCCAGCCATTCACCATCAATCCAGCAGTCCATCCAACTATCCATTCATCCATCCATTTTCCACTATTTCTTTCTTTCATGAAAGTATTACAAGAGTAACTCCTCTCTGTCTGTCTCTAAGTCACTGTCTCTTTGTTCTTCTCTCCCTCTCTGTCTGTTTTTCTGCTCGTCTGTCTCTCTCGGTTCATCACCTGCAGTTCTCCACTAGGTACAGGATGATCTTGTCGAGGACTTTCTCTATGAGAGCCGTACGAATCCAGAGGTGGCGAGCCGCCTGAGGTGAGAGGCTGTGGAGTCGAGGGGGTAATTTACGAGACTCACTGTAGGAGCCCATCTGAGCTCTTCTAAACACACACAGAGGGAGAGAGAGACATTAATGACCAGTTATGTGTGTGTGTACAATATCTCACAAAAGTAAGTACACCCCTCACATGTGTAAATATGTGATGATATATTTTCATGTACAACACTGAAGAGATGACACTGTGCTACAATGTAAAGTAGTGAGTGTACAGCTTGTGTAACAGTGTAAATTTACTGTCCCCTCAAAATAACTCAACACACAGCCATTAATGTCTAAACCACTGGCAAAAGTGAGTACACCCCTAAGGGAAAATGTCCAAATTGGGCCCAATTAGTCATTTTCCCTCCCCTGTGTCATGTGACTTGTTAGTGTTACAAGGACTCAGGTGTGAATGGCGAGTAGGTGTGTAAACTTGGTGTCATCGCTCTCACACTCCCTCATACTGGTCACTGGAACTTCAACATTGCACCTCATGGTAAAGAACTCTCTGAGGATGTGAAAAAAAAGAATTGTTGCTCTACATAAAGATGGCCTAGGCTATAAGAAGATTGCCAAGACCCTGACCCTGAGCTGCAGCACGGTGGCTAAGACCATACAGCGGTTTAACAGGACAGGTTTCACTCAGAACAGGCCTCGCCATGGTCCACCAAAGAAGTTGAGTGCACATGCTCAGCATCATATGTGTTTGGGAAATAGACATATGAGTGCTGCCAGCATTGCTGCAGAGGGTGGGGGGGGGTGGTCAGCCTGTCAGTGGTCAGACCATACGCCGCACACTGCATCTAATTGGTCTGCATGGCTGTCGTCCCAGAAGGAAGCCTCTTCTAAAGATGATGCACAAGAAAGACCTCAAAAAGTTTTCTGAAGACAAGCAGACTAAGGACATGGATTACTGGAACCATGTCCTGTGGTCTGAGGAGACCAAGATAAGCTTATTTAGTTCACATGGTGTCAAGTGTGTGTGGAGGCAACCAGGTGAGGAGGACAAAGACAAATGTGTCTTGCCTCCAGTCAAGCATGGTGGTAAGAGTGTCATAGTCTGGGGCTGCATGAGTGCTGCTGGCACTGGGGAGCTACAGTTCATTGAGGAACAATGAATGCCAACATGTACTGTGACATACTGAAGCAGAGCATGATCAGTACTTTACATTGTAGCAAAGTGTTTTCATGTAAGTGTGTGTGTG
>JAFFST010053028.1:5777-18974 GCA_022414735.1 Noturus placidus
AAAAAAAAAAACTAACATGTAGTGTGTGGATATTGAAATTCCATTTTAATTCAGCAGGAATTCTTGCAGTAACAATGTACATGTAAAAATGTTAATAAAGCTGACACTATACATGTTAAAACAACCTTATACTAGTGGTGTATTGCAGAGGCTGCTGCACTTTACATTTTTACAAATTAAACATAAAACATGGATTATCCTCAAAGAATATTGGTGAGGTTTGGAAACCATGTACACATAAGCATCATACATTGTGACAAATTGCTGGACCTTCATGTTAACTTTGCTTTTTATTTGAGACTCTCAAAGTGCCTTAGAGGGTACTTTACCCATAAGGCACTTCTTGGTATTCTGTTCTGGCCTAAAAACAATAATAAAACATTTGGGAGCAAAAATACAAATAATCAAACCAAAGCTTGAAGCCAAAATAGCAAATATTTCCACAGCTACAGTGAATTTTCCAGGAGAGCTGACATAAGCGGGAATAAAGGTGATCCACACTGCACAGAATATGAGCATACTAAATGTGATGAATTTGGCTTCATTAAAGTTATCTGGCAACTTCCGTGCCAGAAAAGCCAAAATAAAACATAAAAGAGCCAAGAGTCCTATATATCCCAGTACAGCCCAGAAACCTATGGTAGAACCTAAGCCACATTCCAAGATAATTCTTTCCTTGTACTGTTTTATGTTTTTGAATGGGAAAGGAGGTGATATTGTTAACCAAAGTACACAAATAAGGACCTGTATTAGAGTGAAGGCAAATACACTGAGTCTTTGTTGTGGAGGTCCAAACCATTTCATTACATTACTACCTGGAAGTGTAGCCCTGAAGGCCATCAACACAACTAATGTTTTCCCCAGAACACAGGAAATGCAGAGGACGAAGGTGATCCCAAATGCCGTGTGGCGCAGCATACAGGACCAATCAGAGGGCTGACCAATGAAAGTAAGAGAACAAAGAAAACACAAAGTCAAAGAAAAAAGCAACAAGAAGCTCAACTCAGAGTTGTTTGCCCGGACAATCGGAGAAGTCCTGTGCTTGTAAAAGACAGCGGCTACACACACAGCCATGAAGGCCCCAGCGATGGAGAATACTGTTAGGATGATGCCCAGAGTGTCGTCCCAGGACAGGAACTCAACAGGCTTTGGGAGACAGCTATCTTGCTTAGTGTTGGGCCAAAACTCAGGAGAGCAGCTCAAACAATCCAGTGAATCTAGGAGAAAAATCACAGTGGTTTAATATAGCAGGCCTTATAGGCCACAGCTGATAGCTTAAATTACAGTAGCACAAGGTAATAATGAAGTTAGGCTATGATTGCTGTCAGCAAGTTCTCATGTATCTTCATAATGATCCCAAAGAGGAAATTCATGGACCTGAGTTTCAAATATTGTATATTCCTGCTGAAGAGTTTGATCATGTGGACACCTGACCAGTCACAGCCATATATGCTTGTAACATCCCATTATAGACTTAATCACTCTTTGGTGTAATTATAACCTCCACTCTTCTAGGTAGGCTTTCCATTAGATTTTGGAGGGTGTATGTGGTGATTTGTGACCAGTTAGCCACACGAGTATCAGTGAGATCAGGCACTGATATTGGATGAGGTGGCCTGGTGTGCGGTCAGTGTTCCAATGTATCCTAAAATTGTTCAGTGTGGTTGAGGTCAGGACTCTTTGCAGGAGGTCAGGACTCTTTCCATGTCTTCCAAATCAATCTTTACGCTTTGCGCACCGTTGCATTGAACATGTCAGGTCATCTTAGTTGCAGTGAAGAAAATTTTTTAATGCTACAGCATATAAGGAAATTCTAGATAATTGTATGCTTCAAACTTTGTGCTAACAGTTTGAGGAGGAACCACATATGGGTGTGATGTTCAGGTGTCTCCATACTTTTGGCCATATAGTGTTCACATTCATATTGCATTTACAACCTGTCTTGTTACTGATCTCTCCTTCAGCACATGGAATACAATCATAGCAGCAGACAGGCCTTCCCTTCTGCACAGCTTTCCTAGTGCCTGGAGGACAGCTCTCACTGCACACAGACACTGGTACCTATTTAAAAATATGTAAATAAATGTATAGAGCGCATTAATAGACAATTAATAGTACTGCATAACCAAAATAGGAATAAAACAAACAAACAAACAAACAATAAACAATCCAGTTTTGTTATCCTGTTGTTTTGTAATGTACTAAATACATTTAGACTGCACCTCTGTCTGTTTGCCAACCCAACTGATATTTTTGCTCATACTGAACGCCTGTTCTCGAGGTTTGGAGGAATCATAATGGCCCACTGTTATGAAATTCAAAGTGCCATCCTTGTCAATCTGCCAGTTTATGAGTTCATAGGCAGCTTGAGGATCTCCATTAGAATCAAACGAGACCTGGAAGCCATTTCTTGTAGTGAAGTTCAGTCTCTTGAGCTGATTACGTATCTGCAGTGGTAGATGTATTTCATGAATGGTTCTGTAGTTTAAAGCAGGGATTCTCCATTTTTTTTCATTAAATAATAATAATAATAATACCTTATGTAGAAAGCATCGATTTTGTTTTCATGAACATTATTTAAATTATTTATTAAAAACATTCTATTTAACATTCTATTTTTTGAAAGAATCCATTTAATTCAGGGAATTTATGCACACACACACACACACACACACAGAGCGAGAGCGAGAGAGGGAGAGCGAGAGAGAGAGAGAGAGAGAGAGAGAGAGACTAATAACTAGCCTATAAGAACTCAGTAATAATGTTGTGAATGAATAAATTAAAAAATACATATATTACTTAGATATATTTCATGGATTTATTAAATTATAAGAAATATATTTCATATAGGTTTTATAGCTACCTGCCATGGTGTAAATTTAATATTCTTGTCGCATTGGGTGTCATTACATATTAATCCATGGATGGCGTGTGCTATGGCATATGTTGCTTTGTATACCATATTAGTGACGCGCAACTGAGACGTGTCTGTATATGCGTTATGAAGCGCATGAATGTCCTCACTGCCATCACACTGCCGTGCGCCCTCAGTTCGCCCTTTAAGGTTACAAGTAAATGAGCTTTCCCAAAATTCTGCTAACAGAGGCGATTTCAATGCTTCAGCTGGAGTCAGGTCAAGCAGAAACTCACGAAACCCTGGGATAACTGACCGGGGAATCCCGAACCCTATGGCTCCGGCGCACATATTGAAGCGCAACAATTCAGGCTCTATAATCCACGTTTCACTTCCAATCCACTGAAGTGGAGGCGGTGGCTGTCGTGCCAGTTCCTCTAAGAGAAACCTCATGTCTCCAGATGCAACAAATGCCACTATAACGCGGGCTGTTGATCTGCGGATCACATTCGCTACTCTCTCTAGTTTACTTTGCGGCTGTGTCCTGTAGTAGGCCTCGGAGTATTCCACACAGATCCCCTCCTCTTGCGCAGCTTTTAGGAACGATGACATTCCATAATTTCCATAATCTGAGTCGCTGCGCACTGCTCCAATCCAAGTCCAACCAAAATACTTGACCATTCTTGCCAGTGCAGCTGCTTGGTGTTGGTCACTAGGTATGGTCCTAAAGAACGCAGGGTACTGATTCTTATCACTCAGACATGAGCAGGTTGCATAGTGACTCACCTGGAATTCAAACAATGCAAAAACGAGTAATAATCTATTTTTAAACTTATTTTTTTTTAAGTACACATTGTAGAAAATAGAGTGGCATGTAACTTGTACCTGTGAAATTCCAAAAAGCCCAAGCGTTCTAGCCATGCTTATTGACGGAGTGGATGCAGATTCTCCTACAATGGCAGGTACAGCTGCAGATTTCGCACAAACATCTGTGTCATTGAACACTGACTCCACGCCATTTGCAAACTGAAATGCAACTTTTATTGACATCGGCACAGACGAGCATGAATCATGTATCTGGTATCCTAAGGTGATACCTGGTAGGAGATCAGTTCTGTTGTTGATCTCGTGAATGCTGAACTGCATGGCACGGGCGAAGCGCAGTTCTCTGAAATCCATGCTGTTAGGACACAGTAAGATATCACAATTGCCTTAAACAAATTAATAGACAATGTGGATTTACATCATGTTTTTGGGTGTCTTCTGAAATATATACAAATAATAATTTCATAATGTTCTGCTCAGTCCACACACAGACCTTCCAGAGCACTGCAGCTGTGATGGCTGCCAGGTGTAAGTGTTCTGCTGTGAGCTGGTGTAGTAATGAATTGAGAAAATCCCTCCTATCATGAAGTCTCCATTCATAAATAATCCAGGTAACTGAGGATCAGTCCACAGTCTGCAGCTAACCCAGTTAGCTTTACAAACTGCACGGTTGGGCACAGTTATCCAAATAATTGGCACAAAAGGCATCAAACTAAAAATGAGCTGCATGGCAGAATCAGTGGTACACAACACTCTGAAGTATTAGATGGCTAGTCACGTTTCTTTATATGGTCCTTTTGCTGTGATATGACTTTTTTTTTTTTTTTTTGGCTGTGTGGGTGTGATTGCTCTCAAAGAGGCGTGCTTATTCAGGATTCAGCAGTAATTATGGTCTTTTATTTCTGTCTTTCTTTCTGTACATTCATGTATATGTACAGTACTATGCAAAAGTCTCAAGCACACCCCCTATCTTAACCCCCTATCTTATCCACATGTCTCACGACACAGCACCTGAGCAACATTTTGGTCTTTTATGATCCGCTACGATGAGCCTTGTGTATGCACCTGCTGTACAGGAATAATCCAACCTAGAGGTTAAAAAAAAAAAAAAAAAGAAAAAAAAAAGAAAAAAAAATACTTTTTCTACATCGTGTAGTGACATTATATTTTAATATAATAGCAATATTTCTGAGATGAAAGAAGGCTAATCTATTAATATTATCTACATGAGCTTCAAATGAAGAACTGGAGTCAAAAATCACAACAAGGCCTAGGCTTATGCACACTGTGATGTGTTTGTTTTATCCTTGGCGTTTTGGGCTGGAAGCCATTTAACGACAGAATCAAAAATCAGAGAAAAAAAAAAGTTTTTATTTACCATATTAACACAATTGTTACAGAATTATATCACAGTAAACATTTAATTAACTGATAAATTCATATACAGTTCCCATGCATTCATATACTGGGCTGTCAAAAACAATCAATGTCGTTAAAGACAGAGTTAAGATGGAAACCAGCAATGATGGTAATCAAAAGGCTTATTATATATGAGTGGTTTAAATTAGTCTTAAAGTGTTTAACTATATTATACATATTTTCATTACTGGGATTCATGTAACAAAAATGATCAACTCGCTTATACTTTACATATTTACAAAACAGATAATCTAAAAGTTATAGCTAAGGTCCAGGACTATAATGTTTCCTTTGTTATTTGAGTGAAGCTCTCAAAGAGACTTAGATTGCACTTTACCCATAAGGTGCTTCTTGGTATTCTCCTCAGGCCTAAAAATGATTATGAAACATTTGGGAGCAAAAATACAAATAATCAGACCAAAACTTGAAGCCAGAATAGCAAATATTTCAACAGCTACCGTGAATTTTCCCGGAGAGCTGACATAAGCGGGAATAAAGGTGATCCAAACTGCACAGAATATGAGCATGCTGAATGTGATGAATTTGGCTTCATTAAAGTTATCCGGCAACTTCCGTGCCAGAAAAGCCAAAATAAAACATAAAAGTGCCAAGACTCCTATATATCCCAGTACAGCCCAGAAACCTATGGTAGAACCTAAGCCACATTCCAAAATAATTCTTTCCTTGTAATGTTTAAGATTTTTAAATGGGAAAGGAGGTGATATTTTCAACCAAAGCACACAAATAAGAACCTGAATAAGAGTGAAGACAAGAACACTGAGTCTCTGTTGTGGAGGTCCAAACCATTTCATGACATTACTTCCTGGAAGTGTAGCCCTGAAGGCCATTAACACAACTAATGTTTTCCCCAGAACACAGGAAATACATAGGACAAAGGTGACTCCAAAGGCTGTATGGCGCAGCATACAGGACCACTCAGAGGGCTGTCCAATGAAAGTAAGTGAACAGAGGAAACACAGAGTCAGAGAGAATAGCAACAGAAAGCTCAGTTCAGAGTTGTTGGCCCGAACAATCGGAGAAGTCCTGTGCTTGTAAAAGACAGCAGCCACACACACAGCCATGAAGGCCCCAGCGATAGAGAATACTGTAAGGATGATGCTGAGAGTGTCGTTCCAGGACAGGAACTCAACAGGCTTCGGGAGGCAACTCTCTCGCTTGGGGTTGGGCCAAAACTCAGGAGGGCAGCGCAAACAATCTAAAGAGTCTAAAATAAATAGAATAATATAATAAAGACTTGGTGATAGATATTTTAGTAGTAAAAGGTAAAGCTGGAAAAATTACTCTCTCCAACAAAACCGTACACAAGCATTGTATTTCTAACTGCAACTATACTTTCTGACCTTTATAGTTTCTTTAAAGTCTAGTTTCCATCCTCATATTATCTAAAATAACATTTCCTCAGTATAAACTGCACTTGTAAATACATATTTGCTTATTTTTTGCTGGGCCCCCTAGTGGGCGAGCCTAGAAGAGCCATTTTGACAATTGTACACACATGCATGAGGAGTCTAACTAATAGAATTTCATTCTTGCTACCCTTAGCAAGCAAAATACTAGTCAAATACTACATATCTCATGCAGAATGAGAACGAAGGCAAACATGAATGAATCTACAACTTTATGTACACTGATACATAACCTGTCTTGTTGCTGATCTCTCCTTCAGCACATGGTATACAGTCAAAACAGCAAACAGGCCTTCGCTTCTGTACAGCTTTTCTGGTTCCTGGGGGACAGCTCTCACTGCACACAGACACTGGTACCTAGCAAGACACAAAGGCACAAATGTAAATCCCATATTATATTTAAAAATTCCCAGCATTGTAAACCCCACAATACTGCAGTGTACCGTTTCATTAATTAAATAATCGAATAAATTATATAAAGTTCTGTGAAAACTGGAGAACTGTTTTGTAGTCATGGTAGTCATATGGTAGTCGCTAATCTGGAGATTATGTATTATCTTATTTTATCTTATAATGTACCTCTGTCTGTCCTCCAACCCAGCTGATATTTCTGCTCATTCTGAACTCTTGTCCTCTTGGTCTGGATGAATCATACTGTCCCACTGTGACAAAATCCAAATTGCCATCATCCTTAAACTGCCAGTTTATGAGCTCATAGAGAGCTGGAGGATCTCCATTAGAATCAAACGAGACCTGAAATCCATTTCTTGTAGTGAAGTTTACTTTTTTGAGCTGGTCAAATATCTGCAGAAAGAATTTCATGAAATGTCACTGCACAGTGTGACTTTGTCTAAATATAGATAGTGTATTTAACTTGGAAACCACAACTAGTGTTGAATACATGACTGAATAGAAACATGAATAAATACTAATATCAAGATACATATATAAATATATTCAGATATGTATGCATCCTCATGACTTAAAGCTTTTCAATTAAACAGTTTTATACCTGCCATGGTGTAAATGTAATAGTCTTGTCACATTGTGTGTCATTGCAGATTAGTCCGTGGATGGCGTGCGCTATGGCATATGTTGCTTTGTACACCATGTTAGTGACACGTAACTGAGACGTGTCTAAGTATGGGTTCTGGAGTGTGTGAATATCCTCACTGCCATCACATTCTCGCACACCTTCTGTGATGTCTGTTTGCCCTTTAAGATGACAACTGAATGAGCTTTCCCAAAATTCTCTTAACAGGGGTGATTTCAGTGCTTGGGCTGGAGTTAGGTCTAAAAGAAACTCACGAAGGCCTGGAATAACTGACCGGGGAACACCAAACCCTATTGCGCCGGCGCACATGTTATACCGCAGAAAATCAGGATCAGTGATCCATGTTTCACTCCCAATCCACTGAAGTGGAGGTGGTGACTGCCGTGCCAGTTCTTCTAAGAGAAATCTCATTTCCCCTGTGTGCATAAACGCAACTAGAACCCGGGCTGTTGATCTGCGGATCACGTTTGCTACTCTCTGCAATTTATTGAGTGACTGTGTCCGGTAGTAGACTTCAGAATACTCAACACAGATCCCCTCCTCTTGCGCAGCCTTTAGGAATGATGCCATTCCATTATTTCCATAGTCTGTGTCGCTTCGCACTGCTCCAATCCATGTCCAACCAAAATACTTGACCATTCTTGCTAGTGCACCTGCTTGGTGTTGGTCACTGGGTATTGTCCTAAAGAAGGTTGGATACTGATGCTTATCACTTAGACAAGCACAGGTCGCATAGTGACTCACCTAAAAATTTCGACAGTATAAGAAAAAAAACAAGAGAGCATAGAAAGTAATGTAAATAACCTTATTCAATCCTTTTTTTTTTCCTTACTTGTCATAATTGTGTGCACGTCTATGTTTTATTACCTGCATACATAACACTGTATAGACTACAGAGAGATACAATAAAGATGAAATATAGTAAATATGAGTCATTATTTTAACCTGTGGGATTCTAAAAAGACCGAGCACTCTGGCTATACTGATTGATGGCGTTGAAGGAGAATCTCCTATGACAGCTGTTACAGCAGCAACTGCAGATTGTGTACAGGAATTGGTGTCGTTGAAAACTGACTCAAAACCATTCGCAAGCTGAAATGCAACTTTTATTGCCATTGGTACAGTAGAACATGAATCATGTATCTGGTATCCTAATGTGATGCCTGGTAGGAGATCTGTTCTGTTGTTAATCTCATGGATGGTGAACTCCATAGCACGGGCAAAGCGCAGTTCCCTGTAATCCATGCTGTTAAGACAGAGTAAGATATAAAAAAACAGTATGATATAAAAGCGACATAATAATATCTACTATTTGTACATTTTCATGTTAATCAGGAAATTAATTCATTCATGACAGAATAATTAAGAACATAACAAAAAAAAGTGTTTTAAATATTAATTCATTAAATTATCCTTTTTTTGTTGTTGTATTTCTAACAAAATCCCTTGTTGTTGTTCAATCAACACACCAACCTTCCAGAGCACTGCAGCTGTGATGGCAGCCTGGTGTAGGTAATTTGTTCAGATTTTGTGTAGTAATGAATAGTGAAAATCCCTCCAATTACAAAGTCTCCATTCATAAATATACCAGGTTGCTGAGGAACAGTCCATAGCCTGCAGCTGCGTGTGTTAGCTTGCCATGCTGCAGGGTAGAGCACAGTTATCCACAGAAATGGTACAAATAGCATCAGGCTGGAAAAGAACTGCATGGCTGAATCTGTGGCTCTCAGTACTCTGATGGCCAGAAACTTGTTTCACAGTGCTTTAAATAGTCATCTTGCTATGATGCACTGGGAGTGAGAGGAGTGGTTATGTATTTATCAATCATAATAATAGAGATTTTTGTTATATCTTTCTGAGATATAGTAGGATATCACTAAAGAAAATACACCAATATGCTATTCTGTTAATGCTTATGAGTAAATGAAGGGATGCTATATTCTGTTTAGTTTAGTGCATCAGAAAAAAAAAGCAAATACATGGTTAATGTTCCTGAATGTTCCTTAGCACTGGATCAGGATCTGAAGGACACCATGGGTGAAGTGCCTTTTTAGTCTTTGGACAGAATTTGACTGTACGGTATTTAAAGGTGTGTTTTACTAAAGCTATTCCCTTTGGTCAATTGGCTTTAGACCAGGGCATCAAGCTCAGTTTCTCCGTGACCCCCAGCATTTTTGAGCACTTTAAGCTTAGGCTATTGTGCTTTTACAATAATTTAATTTAATTTATCAATTTTTATAGCGCTTTTTACAATGGTACATTGTCTCAAAGCAGCTTTACAGAAATATCATTTTTACATTTACAAGCGACTTACTAATGAGACACACTCACACACCAATGGTAGCAGAGCTGCATGCAAGGTGCTAGCTTGCCATTGGGGGGAACTTAGGGTTCAGTGTCTTGC
The DNA here is from genome assembly GCA_022414735.1 of Noturus placidus. Classification (NCBI taxonomy): domain Eukaryota; kingdom Metazoa; phylum Chordata; class Actinopteri; order Siluriformes; family Ictaluridae; genus Noturus; species Noturus placidus. The sequence goes on from JAFFST010053028.1 coordinate 15,761, forward strand.
CCAAGGACACTTCGGCATGGGATCACCCGGGCCGGGATTCGAACCGCCAACCCCACAGTTAGTGGACAACCCGCTCTACCGACTGAGCCACAGCCGCCCAACAATATAATTTGAACAAAAATGTATTCATTCACACCATAGCTTCTTTACAGTAGTAAAGAAGAAATCAAACAAACATGTTGTGAGTCTCTCACCTTTCTTGTCATTGCTCACTATCAAATTCTGTTTAAAAATGTAAGTCACTATACTGGATGATTTGGGCAATTGGCAAATCATTATATCAAAGGTCATTATATCAATGGACATTTAACAACAGTGGCATTTCTAAAGTGCAATCAGGCCAGACAAATGAATTTAGAATCCATGCTCTGAATTAAAATTGTCTTGTGGATCATAATTTAAACAAAATATTTGGGGGAAAAAAAAGGTTTTTTTTTTTTTTTTTTAATTCAGTTTTCAGTAGGTGAAAGTCATCAAGTGGTGGTCCATGTCCAGAAGTGACTATTGCAGTGACTATTTCAGAGGACTGAACCAAGTACTTAACAATAAATAAATAAATAAATACATACATAAATAAATAAATATTAAAACCAATAAACATATGACTGTATTTCAGCAAATTATAGTTTTTTCACTGATGCAGATTTGGTAACAGTATGTATAAGAGAGGTTGTTGATACGTTGCTGAAAGGGAAACAAAAAGATGAAGTCAAAGACAAAATAAAATAGATCATACTGTCAGCTACCATAGTTAATATTATTATCTTAATTTTTTTTTTGTATTATATTATTGCTTAAATATTTTTTATTCTAAAAATACTTTCCTTTTCTATTATTTTATCATGAGACGTCTTACTGTACCATCCATGTTCAATGCAAATTTCACCATCCAAGATTTCACCATTCATTTCCATTTCTAGTGAAAAAAAAGCTCTTCAACCTTAGAAATAATTAAGTAAAAACTACCTTGCTTATGTTTGTTAAATGACAGCCTAAGTAAACAACTTTTCATTCATTCGCTGATTCAATTTTAGTAAGTTTAATCCTGGTCAGTCTCTGATTGGGAATTTTCCACACTGTGTTTTAGCCATACCACAAGTATTGTGTAAATTTATATTGCATACATGATCCACAGATCAATAGCACAAGTTATAATAGCATTTATGTCATCAGGTGACATGAAGATTTCTTCAGAGGATTTATCATGACAGCCGAGATCAGAGATCAGTGACGCAACTTTCTCATGTTTAGAAAAAGAATTTATCTAGAATATCTTAGCTTGTGATTTAAACAGAGTGTACACAATTGTGATAATTAAAGTTTATTTGATATTTTCATTTTCAACATGGTTGAAACATACATTGTTTAATTTAATTTATATTTTTTTTTATACATTGTTGTGGTTAAGTTTGTTTTATTTCAGCAAAAATTCTGTAGGATTTCAAAGTATTTGCATCATAATTAAATTTTATGTAAGGGTTTCAAAGAGCCTTAGAAGGTACTTTACCCATAATGTGCTTCTTGGTATTCTGATCTGGCTTAAAAACAATTATAAAACATTTTGGAGCAAAAATACAAATAATCAGACCAAAGCTTGAAGCCAAAATAGCAAATATTTCAACAGCTACCGTGAACTTTCCAGGAGAGCTGACATAAGCGGGAATAAAGGTGATCCAAACTGCACAGAATATGAGCATACTGAATGTGATGAATTTAGCTTCATTAAAGTTATCTGGCAACTTCCGAGCTAGAAATGCTAAAATAAAACACAAAAGTGCTAGGACTCCTATATATCCCAGTACAGCCCAGAATCCTATAGCTGAACCCAAGCCACATTCCAAGATAATTCTTTCCTTGTAGTGTTTTAGATTTTTGAAAGGGAAAGGTGGTGATATTTTTAACCAAACCACACAAATAAGGACTTGTATGAGAGTAAAAGAGATCACGCTAAATCTTTGTTGTGGAGGTCCAAACCATTTCATGACATTACTACCTGGAAGTGTAGCCCTGAAGGCCATTAACACAACTAACGTTTTTCCCAGGACACAAGAAATGCAGAGGACAAAGGTGACTCCAAAGGCTGTGTGGCGCAGCATACAGGACCACTCAGAGGGCCGACCAATGAAAGTAAGTGAACAGAGGAAACACAGAGTCAGAGAGAATAGCAACAGGAAGCTCAGTTCAGAATTGTTGGCCCTAACAATAGGAGAGGCCCTGTGCTTGTAAAAGACAGCAGCCACACACACAGCCATGAAGGCCCCAGCGATGGAGAACACGGTCAGGATGATGCCCAGAGTTTCATCCCAAGACAAGAACTCAACAGGCTTGGGGAGGCAGCTGTCTTGCTTGGCACTGGGCCAGAACTCAGGAAGACAATGCAAACAATCCAAAGAGTCTACAAGGTTTAAAAAGAGAGAACCATTCAAATTAACTTCTAGTGATTCTAGTGCACATGACAAGAAATCAATACACAAGATTATGACTGACATAAAAAAAAAAAAAATAAATAAATAAAATAGAGCCATGCTTAAAGAAAAAATCTTTTTTTATAGAGCTTAACAATCAAAGGAAAACATTAAATTCTCTCTCTTCTCTCTCTTTCCCCACTAGCCACATTGCTTCCGCATGAACTACCTTCCTGTCTCTTCCCCACTATTCATAGGTTCATATCATTTAGTTGTGACACATAACCTGTCTTGTTACTGATCTCTCCTTCAGCGCACGGTATACAGTCAAAACAGCAAACAGGCCTTTGTTTCTGTACAGCTTTCCTGGTTCCTGGAGGACAGCTCTCACTGCACACAGACACTGGCACCTACGAAAGCAGCAGAGGAAGCCTCAAGTGCAAATGCTTCATAGGAATTTTTTACTTATTTATATGATTAAAACCTTAGTTGTGTATGTATGTGTATTTTTATTTACAAAACAAACAAACAAACAAACAAACAAATAAATAAATACATAAATAAATAAATAAATAAATAATTTAAGTGGACCATTTGGAGCAAAATATTCAGAAAAGCAGCTGATAAGAGTCCAACATAGGTGGGAACTCCTTTAATACTGTTTAAAAAGCATCTCAGCAAAATATTTGTTGAGAAAATTCCACAAATATATTTCTGGAAATTCTAGGCAAAAAGGGTGTCTACTTTGAAGATGCTAAAATACTCATTTATTTAGATTTTTATTTATTTATTTATTTTTTTTTATCATG
>JAFFST010053028.1:24545-37098 GCA_022414735.1 Noturus placidus
ATGGGATCACCCGGGCCGGGATTCGAACCGCCAACCCCACGGTTGGTGGATTAGTGGACAACCCGCTCTACCGACTGAGCCACAGCCGCCCTAGAGCTAGATTTGACCCAAGAAGCTAGGCTGATGCTTCAGGGTGGGGGAGAAGTGCAGTGATTCAACAGTCAGTGAAAATGACCTAGCTACTGAGAAAACAAGACTGAGAACTTAACCCAATTAAATGACCCAAAAGACTCAATCCAGCGTTTTGGTAGAAACACTAACCCAGCATTTTTTAGAGTGTAGTATTCTGTCTTTGCCGAAGTTTTCATCTTATCTTATCCTATTTGGCCTTAGGATATGAAATTATCTTTTCAGCTTCCGCACAATTTTCTGTAGGGTCTTGAGGTCAGAGGCTGCGGAGTTCTCATATGGAGAGAAAGATGGTCAGCACACTTGTATTGTCCTTCTGTAGAAGGTGGTAAGGATGGGAGAAGGGAATTTTGAACTCTTCAGCCAACGTAATAAGTGGGGATGCTGCTGGGCTAGGCAGGTGGTGTTGAGAAGAGGAATCCAGGAGAGGTCCTCTGTCACGTGTACACCAAGAAACTTAATTTTGAAGTCAAAAACAAAGGTTTTACTTCCCCTACAGTTGTTCCACTTATGTGTAGTGGTGAGTGGTCCACTTGGGTCTTCCTGAAGTTGACAATAATCTCTTTAGTCTTATCAACATTAAGAGATAGATCATTGTCTCTACACTATTGTGCGAGCTGGTTCACCTCCTTCATCATTGTCCCCGAGCAAGGCCTTTAACCCTCAATGGCTCAGATATATGAACTATATAAAAGTAAGTCAATCTGGATAAGGCCGTCTGCCAAAATGCCATAAAAATGCCATAAATGTGTAGCAGCCCAAGGTCACGTAGCTCTTCCCGCAGTCCATAGTGTATTCCTATTGAACTTTGTTCTCTAATGTCTAGCAATGTTGGTGATGATAGACATGTTCACCAGTGCTTCCAGTGTCCATCTCTTTCAAAATACTCCCAATTGGTGTAGGCTACACATAACATGCACAATATTTATCCTTGTAGTATCTGATTCAGCAGTGTTGTGTCATGGACATAAGAATTAGATACATGCCTCACCCTGCAAAGTGGTGCTATCACCTAAATAAGGACACGCTGAGTGGCTCTTAGAGGACCAATACTGATATTATCAAGCCATCCAGGCTTCTGTGCGGTGTAGAAAATCTTCCAAGCAGATCACCATCTTTAGGTGGAATTTTGAAGTCATTATGTAGCTTCACTATAGAACTTAACAAATACCATTTGAAAAGTATTTCTCATTTTTGTCAAACCCAGATGATGTTCACAGCCCACTAAATTGCTGATTGTATCTCAGAAACTGCTCCCTGGATAAACTGGCTATTAATTACTTAATTTTGTCATGTTTTGGCTCCTGCAGGTTATTGGGTGTGCGGAAGCACCGCTTATAGTGAATTACCTGCTTGTTAAGTTAAATGGTCAATGTTCATCGATTTATCTATTTCCTACCATGAGACTCAGATATTGCCTTAAGCAACAGGGAAACCTGTAGCCATCTGTCATATCATTCTGGTCTATCAGCCCTCTAATGATAGGCCATGCATCGTCTGGCATGTGACATGATTATAATCATCTAACATTAGTCATGCTTAATCATTTTATGCTTGTTAATCATGTAGAAGTGTAAGACATACCATTATTTTGGGACATGTTGATGAGTAATCAACTGGCCAGTAGCTATGGGATGTAGGACAGAACAGGAAGTTTAAGCTTGCTTTAAAAGCATGCCTTTAGAGGTGTTGAAAAGGGATGAATTGTGGGATTATTTCTGGTTTTGTAATATATTCTGATTTTATGTTTAAAACATCCAATCAACCATTTGTTGTTATTATAACCTGGCTCTTGGTCTCCTGATTTTCAGTCATTGTACTTCTGATAAAATGGCAATGTTTTGATGGTCATTGTCAGAGATCAGTTGAGGTACTCAGTGATTTTATTTAAGGAGGTGAACAGGACAAGGACGCAATCCAAAGATGTGGTCAAAAAACATGCAAATCAGGTGATGAACAAACAACATAAACAAGGGCAGGCAAAAGCAAAAAACAGGAACAGCAAAACTAGGTCAAAAACAGAGCAACAGTCAGTGAATCAAAATGGCTTTGTATAGACTGCTACAAGAAACATAGACTGTATATTTCGCAATGAGCATGAAAACTGAGAGTCTGTTTATACTTTGAGAGTGGTAGTGATTGAGTCCAGGTGCATGTTATCAGTAATCTGGTGAATGTGACCACGAGAGTCTGAGGCTGCGTTCGAAATTGTGTACTGTGACAGTACCTACTGCATTCGATTAGTACTGATTAGTATAAGTGTGCAGCATGAATACAATCATGCTACACCTGGCAGTGACCTACAACACAGTGACCTGCTGCCTTCTACCATGTTTGATTCTGACAGCTCTTCTTCCATGCTAGTCCCAGTGCCTTATGGGATAGTGCAATGTCCCATAATTACTATTATTATTATAGTATTATACAGTAACTATTGTTTCTGTCACTGACACAATAGTATTATTACTTCTGTCTAACAACTTAAGCTCTATAGCATAATTGCTACTGCCACAGTGGCACTATTAGCCCATCTGTCATGTTGCTACCCAACATGCTGACCTTATTGTGGGACCACATGATCCTGAAAGTCCTTTGATGTTGTTTCTCTGTTAGGTAACAGAAAACTGGAACTATGTAAAGCAACCCTCAAATGCTTTATCAATAATGTAAAATGAGAGCTGACTGAGACCAATTTGTTTTCACAATGCACAAATCAAGTGGACCAAAATTTCACCACATATAAACCATAATCAGACGACCTCTGAAGGTGTCTTAGTATCGCTCATTTGCGGTTTGCTATTCATGGGATGGTCTCAGTGATCTTTTGATTGTGCTTTAGCCATAAGGTGTTTTTTGGTATTCTGATCTGGCCTAAAAATAATTATGAAACATTTGGGAGCAAAAATGCAAATAATCAAACCAAAACTTGAAGCCAGAATAGCAAATATTTCAACTGCTACAGTGAACTTTCCAGGAGAGCTGACATAAGCGGGAATAAAGGCGATCCAAACTGCAGAAAATATTAGCATGCTGAATGTGATGAATTTGGCTTCATTAAAATGATCAGGCAACTTCCGTGCTAGAAAAGCCAAAATGAAGCACAAAAGTGCTAGGACTCCTATATATCCCAGTACAGCCCAGAATCCTATTGCTGAACCTAAGCCACATTCCAAAATAATTCTTTCCTTGTAGTGCTTTAGATTTTTGAAGGGGAAAGGAGGTGATATTTTCAACCAAAGCACACAAATAAGGACTTGTATGAGAGTAAAAGAGATCACGCTGAATCTTTGTTGTGGAGGTCCAAACCATTTCATTACGTTACTACCTGGAAGTGTAGCCCTGAAGGCCATTAACACAACTAATGTTTTTCCCAGGACACAAGAAATGCAGAGGACAAAGGTGATCCCAAATGCTGTGTGGCGCAGTACACACGACCATTCAGAGGGCCGACCAATGAAAGTAAGTGAACAGAGGAAACACAGAGTCAGAGAGAATAGCAACAGGAAGCTCAATTCAGAATTGTTGGCCCTAACAATAGGAGAGGCCCTGTGCTTGTAAAAAACAGCACCCACACACACAGCCATGAAGGCTCCAGTGATGGAGAACAGTGTTAGGATGATGCCCAGAGTTTCATCCCAGGAGAGGAACTCAACAGGCTTGGGGAGGCAGCTGTCTTGCTTGGCGTTGGGCCAAAACTCAGGAGGGCAGCGCAAACAATCCAAAGAGTCTAGGAGGTTAAAAAGTGGAAAGTTAGAAGCACATAATAGAAAAACCTTAATCGAGCTTAACCTTATGACGCACTTTTCATGGAATTAAGACTCATCTCCAACAAAATCATTAAAAAATACTGTATTTCTGATTTAACTTCACTTTCTTGCAGTAGGACACAATTACATTTTTAGTATTTTCAGTGTTTCTTTCACAAAACAACGACACATAATTATTTGATAAAATAATTGCATTATTTAAATTAAAATGATTTTTAGCTCCATAAGGATTACAGAAATAAGAAGAGCACACTGTAGTGGGCTTGGATGGATTGCTAAAGTACAAATATTCTGTTTATATGCATTGTTTGTGCATTATTCATATTTGTAAAGGTAGATAACTAAAGTAATAACTGATGGTGATTTAGTATTATGTACAGATACAGAACTCGTTATGTTACTGATCTCCCCTTCAGCACATGGTATGCAATCAAAACAGCAGACAGGCCTTCTTTTCTGAACAGCTTTCCTGGTGCCTGGAGGACAGCTCTCACTGCACACAGACACTGGTACCTAAAATACATGAGTTAATTTCAAAATTTCATCCATAACACACGCCAATACAGCAATATAGTGTATACTATACTTTAACACATTTTACACAGGAAGGAAAAAAAAAAAAAAAGCCTTCAATAACTGGCCCGGCTCTCCGTTCATACACACAAAATTTGAGAACTCCTGCTTCATAGTCATCTGTGTTGTTATACAATACCTCAGTCTGCCCTTCAAACCAGCTGATACTTTTGCTCATTCTGAACTCTTCTCCTCGTGGTCTGGATGAATCATACTGACCCACTGTGACAAAATCCAGAGCACCATTCTTCTTAAACTGCCAGTTTATGAGTTCATAGACAGCTGGAGGGTCTCCATTAGAATCAAATGAGACCTGAAAACCATTATTTGTAGTGAAGTTCACTAGTTTGAGCTGATCGAGTACCTGCAGGAATAAATTTATGAAAATAAGTTGAAAATACAGCCTTACATTTTCAGGATAGACAATGCAATTCACATGTAGCTCAGAGCTATTGTTAAATATATTATTAAGAATATCACTTTATTGTCATTATGCATTTAATATGAGTATAAGTGGTAACATTTGCAAGCAAGACATTAAAAATATTAGCTTACTTCATTAAGCAGGTAAGCTGGGGATCATGACTGATACATTGAAAACAAATATTTTTTAATAAATCTGCTTTATACCTGCCATGGTGAAAATTGGATGGTCTTATCACATTTGGTGCCATTACAAATCAGACCATGGATGGCATGTGCTATGGCATATGTTGCTTTGTACACCATGTTAGTGATGCGCAACTGAGATGTGTCTAAATATGGGTTCTGGAGAGTGTGAATGTCCTCACTGCCATCACATTCCTGCATGCCTTCTGAGACACCTGTTCGACCTTTAAGGTAACAGTTGAATGAGCTCTCCCAAAGTTCTGTTAACAGGGGTGATTCTAATGCTTTGCTTGGAGTAAGGTCTAGAAGAAATTCACGAAGACCTGGAATAACTGACCGGGGAACACCAAACCCTATTGCACCAGCACACATGTTATACCGCAAAATATCAGGATCTGTGATCCACGTTTCACTTCCAATCCACTGAAGTGGAGGTGGTGGCTGTCGTGATAGCTCAGCTAAAAGAATCTTCATGTCACCTGATGCCATAAATGCTATTATAACCCGGGCTGTGGATCTGCGAATGACATTTGCAACTCGCTCCAGTTTACTCCGTGGTTGTGTCCTGTAGTAGGCCTCAGAGTATTCCACACAGATCCCCTCCACTTGTGCAGCTTTTAGGAAAGATGCCATTCCATAATTTCCATAATCTGAGTCGCTGCGCACTGCTCCTATCCATGTCCAGCCAAAATGCTTGACCATTCGTGCCAGTGCAGCTGCTTGGTGTTGGTCACTAGGTATGGTCCTAAAAAAGGTAGGATAGTGATGCTTATCACTCAGACATGCACAGGTTGCGTAGTGACTCACCTGAAATTGCAACAAAGCCAGTGCAAGAAATGAGAATCATTGGGTATCCTGTACTAGTGCAAATTTATGGACAGTAGTACTTTAGACAACTAAAACATTAAACAACATATCTGAATTTACATGTCGTCACATTTAATAAATCTTTACATAATTCCTCTGATACGATCTCACCAAAAGCAATTCCATGACTGTACTATATATAAATAGTTTTTACCTGTGGAATTCCAAAAAGACCAAGCATTCTAGCTATGCTGATTGACTGTGTGGAAGCAGAATCTCCTATGATAGCAGGCACATTGGCTGATGCATATTCAGAGCATTGAAACATAGATTCATTGAAAACTGACTCAAAGCCATTTGCAAGCTGAAATGCAACTCTAATTGCCATTGGCACAGTAGAGCATGAGTCATGTATCTGACAGCCTAAAGTAATGCCCGGGAGGAGATCTGTTCTGTTGTTGATCTCATGGATGGTGAACTCCATGGCACGGGCAAAGCGCACTTCCCTGAAGTCAATGCTGTTAGGAAAGAGTAAAGAAGACAAAGCAACCTTTGATAAAATTATGAAGTTCTGTTGATCTACATTTCAGGTGTCACGCAAAAAAATATATAAATAAATAAATAAATAAATAATAAATAAAAATTTCAAGTCTAATGACAAGTTATTTCAAACAGAATCCCCTGCTTTCTGTGCTATTCACTCCACACATACCCATAGCACTGTGTTTGGGATGGCAGCCTGCTGTAAGTAATTTGCTCTGCTCTTGTGTAATGATGAAAAGTAAAAATCCCTCCAATCACAAAGTCTCCAGTCATAAAAATCCCAGGCAACTGAGGGTCAGTCCATAGCCTGCAGATGATTGGATCAGTTTTACTAGTTGCACAGTTAACCCCAGTTATCAACAGTGCTGATAGAAAAGGCATCACACTAAAAAAGAGCTGCATGGTAAGATCAGTGGCTCCCAGCACTCTAAAGACCAAGGCAGATGGCTAACAGTGCTTTAAATATGCATCTTGCCTTGATACCTTCATAAGTAACTGAGTATAAAGGGGTGTGGCTATGTAATTATTGTTAATTTGAATGATGGCCATGAACTTTGTGGTGTTTCTTAATACATCCAGTATAAGCAGACGCAAGTTGCTGAAAATGTGAGTCTTTTATGTGCAATACACATGTATTATGGGAACACAAACCATATTTAGACTCAATTTATGGTAGGTATATTTAAATAATTATGATTCTAAATTTCTTCCTGGTGTTATTTGGTGTGCTGGTGTGACATGACTGACTGGCACTTTTTAATGTATATACGGTATCTCATAAAAGTGAGTGCACCCCTCACATTTTCTTTTAATCTTTGATTATATCTTTTCATGTGACAATGCTGAAGAAATGACACTTTGTTACAATGTAAAGTAGTGAGTGTACAGCTTGTATAACAATGTAAATTTGCTGTCCCCTCAAAATAACAACACACAGACATTAATGTCTAAACTGCTGGCAAACAAAGTGAGTACACCCCTAAATAAAAATGTCCAAATTGGGCCCAAAGTGTCAATATTTTGTGTGGCCACCATTATTTTCCAGCACTGCCTTAACCTCTTCCACTCCTCCATGATGACATCACAGAGCTGGTGGATGTTAGAGACCTTGTGCTGCTCCACCTTCTGCTTGAAGATGCCCCACAGATGCTAAATAGGGTTTAGGTTTGGAGACATGCTTGGCCAGTCCATCACCTTCACCCTCAGCTTCTTTAGCAAGGCGGTGGTCATCTTGTGGCGGTGGTTTGGGGTCGTTATCATGCTGGAATACTGCATACAGATCATGCTCTGCTTCAGTATGTCACAGTACATGTTGGCATTCATTCAAATATTTACAAAAATGTGAGGGGTGCACTCACTTTTGTGAGATACTGTATGATATGGTAGCTTTGGGCTTTCATTTACACCTATTCAAAACTAAACACTAAAATATGATCCCCATTATGGCAGAAACATGAGCAAACAGCTCTATGATTTCCGTAAACTGTTAACACTACCTAAAGGTTAGTTAGACTCCCTCGTTACATATTCTTTCATTGTAAAGAGAGAAGTGTAAGCACTATGGCAAACCATATTTTGTGAATTAGCTAGCTGGCTTAGGCTTGTCACTTAAATAGAGCTGCACTGTGAGTTAATTTATCATACTGTCATGTAATTTTGTCTATGAAGTGTGGTGCTTGAACATAATAGGGACTTTAAAAAGAGGTGTACCAGCAATGTCTGACACCCTCTACTAAAATGCAGTTATAACAATGCAGTGTTGGTTGATGTTATGATCTCCCCTTTAGATAGCGCTGTGATGTGCTTGGAAGGCCGGAGTACGCGCGTGCACAAGCCAGAGTGCACAGCATGCTCTTCGATTGTGGATTATGGTGTCTTTGTTTACATCGGACACGTGCGTTTGTTGTGATTCTGCTCTGCCTCCTCCTTGTTTAGTCATTGGTTGTTTTCCGAAGGTGTGTCTACATTGGTTCCAGCTGTCTGTAACTACGTATGATTATGTTTGTGATTTAAACCTGACTTGTCTCTGTGTAAGGCGCACTTTATTGTAAGTTCAACTTTAGACAAAGCGGTTGTGTTCTCATTTTATACCTCAATGCTTGTTTCATGTTTAGACCATGTTTCTTGTTTTATGTTTATGACCTGGCTTTCTAGTTAATAAAGTCATTGATCTGCACTTGCTCCTTCCTCCCAGTACTGTTTCGTAACAGAATACTGCAACCAAAAGTGGAAGTAGCAGAACCGGACCTGGGCGCCATTCCATCACCCGAATTTGCGGAATACCTTATGCCATATCCCGGCATGCTGCGGTGCCACCCACTGTTTGCCTGCTCTATGCTCCACCTTCCTGCTCAGCTGAGAACTTCACTCTGCATCCATGTTCTGCTGAGAACATCGCTTCACTTACCTTCTCCTCTGAGGACGTCACTATGCCTTTCAGCATGGCTGAGGACGTCATTCTGCTTACCTGTTCCGCTGAAGATGTCACTCCGCTTACCAGCTCAGCTGAGGACATTACTATACCTTCATGTTCTGCTGAAGATGCTGCTCTGCTCTCCTGTTCCTCTGAGAACGTCACTCTTCTTTCTGGTTCTGCTGAGGATGTCACACTGCTAGCCAGTTCCGCTGAGGACGGCACTCCACTTTCCTGTTCTACTGATGACATTGCTCTGCTGTCTGGTTCTACTCAAAATGTCACTCTGATTTCCAGCCTTGCTGAGGATGTCACTCTGCTTTCCAGCTCCACTGAGGACATCACTCTGCTCTGCTGATCTATGGAGGACATCACTCTGCCTACCTGTTCCACGGCAGAGGCCGCTCAGTTCCATGGTTCAGTAGAGGATATTTTACCCAGGGGACCAGGACCACCAATGGAGGGGCGTGGTCTTTGAGGGAGGGTTCTGTTACAATATCCCCTTTAGATTGCGCTGCGGAGTGCGATGTGCTCAGAAGGCTGGAGTGTGCATGCATGCACAAGCCATTGTAAATTCACCTTTAGACGAAGCGGTCGTGTTCTTGTTTCATACCATATCATGTTTTATACCTCGATGCTCTTTTCATGTATAGACCAAGTTTCTCATTTCATGTTTATCACCTAGCTTTCTAGTTAATAAAGTCTTTGATCTGCACTTGCTTCCAGCTCCCAGTACCGTTTCGCAACAGTTGCACTTTAGACCTACTTTACACACTTCTGAAATTCAGAATTTATCTCTGCTACTCATTCAGTAAAATAGCTTCATTTCACCATTCCTATACTGATAGGGGCAGTTTTTAACAACTTAACATCCTCTAGTCAGCATGCGCACCATGCTGAGACCACTCACAAAGTAAGAAATGTAATGGCACAGTATTTAATATCCAGTCCATGTCTAGTGCAGTTTCCCAAAGCAGTCTTTTTACAAATTTTACACTTTGCCAAATGTGAAGATCAGTTCCAGATCCTCTCCAGTCACCAGACTAGTGTCACATAATGAGGATTAGGACAGAAGCAAGTGCAGGTATGGAAATTTATTTAAACAAGTCACAACAAGTCCAAGGGATCAGGCAGAAATCAATAAACAAAGATAGGCAGAGGTCCGGCGATATGGCAAACAATTCAAACAAGGAAAGGCAAAAGGACAAGGTCAAAAACAAGGACAAAGTCAAAACCAGAATAAACAAACAAGGCATCAAGGTTTAGTAATGGGAGAGAGAAAATGTAACTGAGCGCATACTTTGCAATTGCTGTGTGTGTTAGAATCTCTAAAGTAGTGTGGTGTCATTGATATTGTAATTAGGAACAGGTGTGTCTAATTAGGTGTCAAGAGAAGGCGACATAACACTGTAGCTTTGGGAGTTGTAGCCCCAAGGGCACTTCTCCCGAAAGACAAAAAAAACCCCTCCCTCCCCCAGCAGTTCTGGCCCTCTGGGCTAAATGTCTTCACAGCCCCTCAGGTCCTGAGACAGGTAATGTTCCACAGATAGCAGACTCCTCAAGGTGCCATGGAGAAGGCATGAGGTTCCAGAAGGTTCACTGGGGTCCAGCTGGATAGTGATACTGAGCAGCGTCCTCAGCTGGATATGGATGCTGAGCAGTTTCCTCAGTTGGATAGGGATAATGAGCGGCATCCTCAGCTAGACAGGATCATGGCTTGAGAGGCCGTCTCAACACCCTCGGACAGGAACAAGACTCGGGAGGCCTTCTCTTCGCCCTTGGACAGGAACATGCCCCAGACAGAACCATGGCTTCGGAGGCCATCTCTTTGGCCTCAGGTAGCAATCATGAGACTGGCCCTCCCCAAAAAATCATCCAGGTTGGGGTGTACTCTGAACTCACAATATCCTTTATCAGTAGTTCCACAAACTGAGTTACATTGTGAAGACTCTGTACCGGCCAGACAGAATCTGGCACTTGCAGGCTTGGCCAATGAGTTGGGACAGTATGGGACAGTATGAGCCCCAGCCACTGATCCATTGACTCTCCACCCAGTAAATACAGACCATGAAGATGTGCTGGCTGCGTGAATTCTTCCAAAAAAAGTTCTGAGAAATGCGGGACATCATGGAGGGCAGAGGACCCTGTGTACACCAGCTGCTCCGCCAAGGCTGCAGAAATATTCCAGGCAGCTGAAGAGGAACTCCAGCGGGTAGCTCCCCAATCCCGCTGTCTCTGATGGAAGTTCAACGGCGTACCTTTGAGGGAACTACACGGACAAAAAATGCGGCCAGTAATCCGAGCATTTCCCGATGAGGTACTGTCCTGCGACTTTCACGTTTTCTGTAGCGTGATGTCTCTTTCGTCCTCGTGCTGCATCCATGGTACTGCAGAATAATCTGTCACATCTCATGATTTAAGGGAGATATGACAGATGCAAGTGCAGTTAGGAAAAGTTTTATTTAAGAGAGACACAGGCAGGCAAATCCACAAATGCTATCCATAAACGTAAGCCTGGAACATGCAAAAGATCAGGCAATCAGCAAACAGGCATAAACGGGCCAGGTGGGAATCAAGGTCGAGGTCACGGAAAACAGGGTCAAGAAACAAAACACGAAACATAAACTATAGCGAGGAACTGGGAGTGGAGAAACCAGCGTGGACTAAACAGACTAATCTAAACATAAAACATGACATGAGCAATAAGTATGACTGTGATAAACTATTGTAAGTAATTTAAACTAAGTATTTTAACTATGTCTAATCTATTCTAATCTAATATTCTGTGACATGCGTTGGCAGACATGCGGTATATATACAAACATAATGAGCCATGTAATGGCTGATGGCTGAAGGCAATTCAGACACACGTGAAACAATAGCCAATGACAGAACAGGGAGGAGACATAACAGACACATGAACAAACACATGTGTCCAGATGTCACGAATGTCAACAAAGGAAAAGCAGGAGCTCGCACACCATTTCTCGGCAGCACACTCGCATGCTCCACAGCATGCTGCTTAAAGGGGAAATTGTGGCACATGCCCCGTGAAGACATACAGTGGTGTGAAAAAGTGTTTGCCCCCTTCCTCATTTCCTGTTCCTTTGCATGTTTGTCACACTTAAGTGTTTCGGAACATCAAACCAATTTAAACAATAGTCAAGGACAACACAAGTAAACACAAAATGCAATTTGTAAATGAAGGTGTTTATTATTAAAGGTGAAAAAAAATCCAAACCATCATGGACCTGTGTGAAAAAGTGATTGCCCCCCATACTATAACTGTGGTTGTCCACACCTGAGTTCAATTTCTCTAGCCACACCCAGGCCTGATTATAGCCACACCTGTTCACAATCAAGGCATCACTTAAATAGGAGCTGCTTGACACAGTAAGGTCCACCAAAAGATCCTTAAAAGCTACACATCATGCCGAGACCCAAAGAAATTCAGGAACAATTGAGAAAGAAAGTAATTGAGATCTATCAGTCTGGAAAGGGTTGTAAAGCCATTTCCAAAGCTTTGGGAATCCAGCGAACCACAGTGAGAGCCATTATACACAAATGGCGAAGACATGGAACAGTGGTGAACCTTCCCAGGAGTGGCCGGCCGCCCAAAATTACCCCAAGAGCGCAGCGACGACTCATCCAAGAGGTCACAAAAGACCCCACAACAACGTCCAAAGAACTGCAGGCCTCACTTGCCTCAGTT
>JAFFST010053030.1:17312-42168 GCA_022414735.1 Noturus placidus
GCTGTAAGGATGCTTTATGACCATGTGATAAAGAAGTAATTCCTTCCTATCAGTTAAAACCTTTCTCTCTCTCACACACACTCATTTGGCGGTTTATAAAGAGGCGTGGCTAGGTGTCGTGGGCTTAGATTAATTACCTGTGCGAGAGCGTCTCGTTATAAAAGCTTGTGCAGGTGGCCGTGGTTTTGCCTGAGCACGCACCCGCACTATATAATGTTTGGGTTCTGTGCACTGTATAAACATATTTTATATTAAACATTTCATCCGTCATTAAGAACCTTTAATTTGGTCTCACAGTTATGTAAATATGTCCTGAGTATGTAAATGTGAAAGGTAATAATGCCGAGTCAAAATCTGCAACAATGAGAATCAAACAAAGTTCCTAACCGAAAAGCTGGGTTCATGGGGCTTCCACATTAAATGGAATTATAAACAGATTTTATTATATTTTTAAAGTTTGATCTCATTCTTTAATTAATAAAAATTTCAAATAATTGGCGAACAGTTAATTTTGCTGTGAGTAATAAATCAGACCAGTGAGCAAATTGTTGTTGTGTACGTGGAATAAAATGCATTGGGGCATGCTGTAACAGGAAATGAATCAACTGCAGGATGCAGTAACTTCCTGTCAGGTTTCATTGTTTATGTAATGCACCACTCTGGTCATGGAGTAAAATTAAAATGAGAACAATGAAAAAGGACAATTTCCCTTAGCATGCATGAATAATTTTATTAGTGATCATCAAGAATGAAATGCTGAGCTTTTATACATTTGTAATCAAATACTAATAATATCTTATTTCTAGGATTTCTATATTTCATCATCTAATTATCATTTCCAAAAAAAAAATAAATAAATAAAGAAGCTGCTCCGGTTCAAGCCTGTAAACAACCAAGAGAAAGAAAGAATGAACACATCAAAGTCAACTTCTTTTTTCTCCATATAACTGAAAGTGAAGTTTGTAGGCTATTTAAAGTGAGATAAAGAAGCACCTACATTACATTTTCATTTATTAATTTAGCAGACGCTTTTATCCAAAGCGACTTACAAATGAGACACACTCACACACCACCTCAGACGTACCTCAGCACCTCGGACGTAGAACTGTGCAGTGAAGTCAGGAGGGTTCACTCATCAGGCTGCTCGGGTGTAGTCGGGCTCGGGCTGGCCTGAAATCACAAATTAACCATAAATAAGATTTATTTATTTTTACCATAAACATGTTAGCATTTCTGATTAGCATCATCACTACATTACCTGAGCGACTGAATCGTCCTGCGTTCTCCACCGGAGAGCACGCTGAGAGAGAATTCAACAATTTCACATCATATAGTCACTCTTATAACCTCTAACTTATCATTTATAATCCACATCTCCACTACAAAGAACTATTTTTATTCCAACTAACAACTTTCAGATTATTCGGTGTTTAATAAACACTCATCAGATCATTAGAGTCGTAGCAGGTGTCTGTTATTAAGAGATTTAGCCATTAATAAAGACGTATTCAATAATCTGCTCCAAAAATATTGTTATAATAGAAAATATCCATCCATCCATCCATCTTCAACCGCTTACTCCTTATCAGGGTCACGGGGAACCTGGAGTCTATCCCAGGGAGCATCGGGCACAAGGCGGGGTTACACCCTGGACAGAGTGCCAGTCCATCACAGGGCACAATCACATACACACTCACACACCCATTCATAGTTTAGTTTTTTTATATCACTTTCAAATAAACAATGATAGATTTTTGTGGGATTATTATAGACTATATCTATATTATTTGATACATTTCGAGCTATTTTAAGTTTGTAGTTATTCCATCCATCTTCTACTGGGTACATCCCAGTCCCATTCCAGTCCCATCCCAGTCCATCACGGGGCACAATCACATACACATTCATACACTACTTTAGACACGCCAATCAGACTGCCATGCATGTGTTTGGATTGGTGGAGGAATCCGGAGTACCCGGAGGAAACCCCTACAGCACAGGGAGAACATGCAAATTCCACCCACACAGGGCCATGGTGGGAATCAAACCCCCAACCCAGACCGGTGTGAGGGTCCAGGTTTCTTTGTGAGGTGAACGTGCTAACCACTAAGCCACTGTGCGCCGCTGTAGTTATTCCATTAATAGATAATCTGCTTTTTATGTATTTCTTAAAGGGAAATAAAAAGTTATATATATATATATATATATATAATATGTCAAATAAGCATATATACTCTGTATATATAAATGTATGAAAGAGTAAATGAGTAAATTACCCTGAAGCGTGGCGCTGGGCCGGAGGGCATGTCCCCCTGCAGCTGCTGCCCGTTTCCCCCCGGGTTCATTTGCCCCTGTAGATACACATCATATATCCTTATAGAATGATGTACCATACACACACACACACACACACACACACACACACAGTTATTAAATGAAACCTCTCCTCATTATGAGAAAGCGAATGTAAGCGTACCGCTGCCTGCTGCTGAGGCACAACCTGGCGATTCACAGGGGGCATGAAGGGCATTCCCTAATTACCACCAGAGCAGAACAAACATCAAAGACAGTCGGCTTTAAACACTAAATGACTTCACTAAAAATTGTTATTTATCATATGTTAAGTAAAAGCACACACAGTGAACTAGAGTTCAAACTGGAAAAGAAAAAGAAAGAAAGATAACCATGAAGGTTCTTAACTTTCCAAAATTGTCATGCATTTCTTTTTATTTTTAAAGAAAACTGTCGTCTTGGAAGAAAATCTCATCCGGATTTCTATAAATGAGCACGTGCAAGATCCTCAGGAGATCTCTGGATATTTTGTTTTATCTCGAATCATAAAACCTGATGAGTGTGAATGTAAATATCACACAGGACGTTAAATACCCCATAAGGCTGGAAGGGGAACTGCGGCGGAGCGTTGGGCATTCCGAACTGAGGCTGGAGCATGTATGGAGGGATCGCAGGAAACATCTGGAGAAAAAAAAATAATCCAGAGCTCATTCTTGAGGCAAATTCTACCAATTTTGTCTATTAATTGAAACCAATCATTTCTAACTTTCTAAATGGTTTGAACCCATTTTAATTAATTTCGTCATTTCATTTGATATAAATTGATAATGTTGTGTTTCAACACTGAAACAAAATGAGAAAATCACAGTTCCCCAGTCTGTGCTTCACTTTGAGAACCGAGACGTTAGAGAACCCGAGCTTTTCATGATGGAAAACCCCAAATATATCTCCATTATTTTAGCATTTGGTGGAAAATTCCTAAAGACATGATGTTCTTACTTGACCAATGGGTGGCTGACCGATGAAAGCTCCACCACCTCCAATCAGCGCTGGATTCACTCCTCCAACCACCAGCCCGGGATTCAACAGTCCTCCGTTCAGACCGACCAGGCCACGGGTTCAGACCAACAACACCACCATTCAAACCTCCAACCACCAGCAGTTTCTACACAATATGAGAATATACAGAGGAGATGTAGGTGATATTCAATATTCCTTTCAGTATTCAGTGTTCCAGCATCTCAACATGTAAAGGCTACTGACAGACATACATTTATTTTGGTTCTTGAAGAAATAACGAGCTCCTCATGAAAGATTCAACAATAATAATGAAGCAAAATGGAAAAAAAATCCACCAACTCAGTCAGTTTCGGTAAACATTTCTATGTGCTCACCTTTGCTGAAGTCACCTGTGAGGATAAAAACATGAAATAATGATTAATATAAAACGGATATGCATGCAAAGAATGCCCCCCCCCCCCCCCCCCCCAGAAGAAGGGATGGTGTAAAGTTGAAGACTTACGCAGGCAGCTGAGGCCAGGAAGGCCACACACAGAAAAAGCTTCATGTTTGCAGGCTGAGAAAGCAAGACCTTAAACAGATATTTTTAAACACATGGTTTAATACTGATTATGATTAAAACAGCTGGCGTTCAGAATTCTCTCCCTGACAGACAATAATGTTCATTTATGCTGCTTATTGAAGGCGTTCCTCAAGGTTCAGCTCGAGGTCCGGTTTTGTTTTGATATGTTCTTGTGATGGAGTGAAACGTTCAGCTCTCCCATCTCTAATTTACACATGAACACTTTCCATATCTTTGAAATATAAGACAAGAAATCTAAGAAAACGCAATAATGTAAATATATAAGACTTAAACACGTAGGACAGAGCTCATCGCCGTAGCTGTATTTGCCTGCAGAGCTTTGATAGAGAATATTCCATCTGTACTCACCTCACTGAGAGAGAATGTTCAGAAGATTGGACTGCGTCTGTACCGTGCTCTCCCCGGCTCAGACGCCGGTCTTATATCAGTCCTGAGAAATTCCAGCCTAATGACTTCCTGCTCACAAATCCAGCTGTTTGTTTGCTCACATTACACTTGTGGTAGGTAAGCGCCGAGCTTTTGTTCACATCTTCTCATTATCTGAACGCTTTAATCCGAGCCACAGAAATAGATGATGAGTAAAAACTCTGTAATTGAATTTTGAGGTTTTTGTTCTTTTTGTGCGACAGGATTAAAAAAGCCACATGACCTCATGAACACCTGAAACCTGCTTGCTCGCAAACACACCATCATTAAAGGCAATCTTTAGAGAATGTGAACCTTAAATATTATATTATACAGGAAATATTATTGGTCAGAAGGTGTTGATTCATTTTCTATACAGTGGGGGGAAAAGTATTTGATCCCCTGTTGATTTTGTATGTTTGCCCACTGACAAAGAAATGATCAGTGTATAATTTTAATGGTGGGTTTATTGGAACAGTGAGAGACAGAATAACAACAAAAACATCCAGAAAAACACATGTAAAAATGTTATAAATTGATTTGCATTTTAATGAGGGAAATAAGTATTTGCCCCCCTCTCAATCAGAAAGATTTCTGGCTCCCAGATGTCTTTTATACAGGTAATGATCTGAGATTAGGAACACACTCTTAAAGGCAGTGCTCCTACTCTCAGCTTGTTACCTGCATAAAAGACACCTGTCCACAGAAGCAATCAATCAATCAGATTCCAAACTCTCCACCATGGACAAGACCAAAGAGCTCTCCAAGGATGTCAGGGACAAGATTGTAGACCTACACAAGTCTGGAATGGCTACAAGACCATTGCCAAGCAGCTTGGTGAGAAGGTGACAACAGTTGGTGCGATTATTCACAAATGGAAGAAACACAAAAGAACTGTCAATCTCCCTCGGCCTGGGGCTCCATGCAAGTTCTCACCTCGTGGAGTTGCAATGATCATGAGAACAGTGAGGAATCAACCCAGAACTACACGGGAGGATCCTGTCAATGATCTCAAGGCAGCTGGGACCATAGTGACCGAGAAAACAATTGGTAACACACTACGCCATGAAGGACTGAAATCCTGCAGCGCCCCTGCTCAAGAAAGCACATATACACGCCCGTCTGACGTTTACCAATGAACATCTGAATGATTCAGAGGACAACTGGGTGAAAGTGTTGTGGTCAGATGAGACCAAAATGGAGCTCTTTGGCATCAACTCATCTTGCAGTGTTTGGAGGAGGAGGAATGCTGCCTATGACCCCAAGAACACCATCCCCACCGTCACACATGGAGGTGGAGACATTATGCTTTGGGGGTGTTTTTCTGCTAAGGGGACAGGACAAGTTCACCGCATCAAAGGGACGATGGACGGGGCCATGTACCGTCAAATCTTAGGTGAGAACCTCCTTCCCTCAGGGCATTGAAAATGAAAAGTCATTACTAAGTCATTACCAAGTACTAAGTCATGTTTTGCAGAGGGGGCAAATACTTTTTTTCCTCATTAACATGCAAATCAATTTATAATATTTTGTACATGTGTTTTTCTGGATGTTTTTGTTATTATTCTGTCTCTCACTGTTCCAATAAACCCACCATTAAAATTATAGACTGATCATTTCTTTATTAGTGGGCAAACGTACAAAATCAGCAGGGGATCAAAAACTTTTCCCCACCTCTGTAAGAGCAGCTCGCAGGGTTATATTAATACACTCGTTCTAATACTGTATCGTTTCTATAGCAACAGTTCATTCACAGGGACTTGTATGGCGGATGCTCCACAGAACAGTTCTAACATAACATAACAGTTTTCTTAAAGTAAACAGATGGTTATTTAACATGTATGGAAGGAGTCTCCAGTGTCAGAGGTACAGCTGTAACTTCTCGGACATTTTCAGGATACTGGAGTTTATACTTTGCGATTTGTCTTACGATCCTTACTGAGAGAATAGAGAGTAGTGAGGGAACAACTGTTTATAGCTGCTCTAACGTAAGTGAGGACAAGAACTAACTTGTTAATATGCTTTATTCTTTGAAAAATGGTAACTGTTGGCAAATTGCTTCGGAATAAAAGGAATAAATCACTTGTTGGGGATGTGCTGCTTTAGGAAAAGAAATGTTCAGGTGATAGGAGCAACGCCGCTTCATCACTGATCTAAAACTGTAATAAGAATTTTATAAAATACTTCAGTGCCATTTCCTTCATGACAAATAATTCTATGCAACAATACGATAATCGAACAATAAATGTTTCTAAATATGAAATGTCTCATTTTGATTTCGGACGTTTGCAAAATAGTGAACTAAACAGTAGTTTATTTTTAAAAAATCTTTTATTTCTTCTTTTTTTTTTTACTCCCATGTTGTGAATAAGCACATTATGGATTAATCTTGCACATACTGTTGACTTCATAATTATTGGCACCCTTCTAGAAAATGGTCAAAAAGGATGGTATGAAATGAGAATTTTGCAGGAAAACATTACCCATGTGGAGAAAGCTGCTAAAGCTGAAAATCACTCATTGTGTCATGAATAACTCATCATACGGTCTATCTTTTTTAAATATGACAAACTTATTCATTTTATACTGTCCATTTATTTAAACTGCAGCACAGTAATTCAGTGTCAGAACATCTACTATTGCAGAAACAATAAACAATTCTGAAAATGCAATGACCGAAGCAATTAACCAAAAGACAAGAGATGAAGACTGGGGAAGGGGAGGTGGGTGTACAAAAGACAAATTTATCCTGGACAAAATCATCACAGTAACATCATCCTAATACTTTTGTATTACTGTCAAAGTGCTGTAATTCAAATTGCACAAAAAAATGAACGCTGAGCATTCAAAATAAAGTGTTATGTTAATGGCCTGCCAGATTCAGTCAGTTTCAGCTGCCACATGATATCACTGTACCACTAGCAGCAAAATCTCAACCAGCATATTTACATTGACATCAAATTTCCTTTTTAATAAATGGAGATAATGAGGTTCAAGTAAAATATGGAGATGAGGGAATATAGGGCTGATCGGTTCACTGGAGTTTCCAGTTGTGTATGCCCTTTAAGTAGTTCTCTACATGCACTAAGGTAGTTGTAAACAACTTTCTTTAGCAGCCATGTGCACAATATCGCATACATTATTAGACATTCATTGAATAAAAAAAAGCCCAAAAAATTCACATAAGAAATGCATGTATTTTAATCGGACCACTGCACTCAGAAGGTGATTAATGTTCTATAACAGCAGCTCTGACAGGTTTCTATTAATGCCAGGGTTACGGGGAACCTGGAACCTATCCCAGGGAGCATGGGGCACAAGGCAGGGTACCCCCTGGACACGGTGCCAGTCCATCACTGGGCACAATCACATACACACTCACACACACTTTGTACATGCCAATCAGTCCCCCGTGCATGTTCTTGGACTGGAGTAAACCAGTGTACCCGGAGGAAACCCCCACAGCACGTGGAAAACATGCAAACTCCGCCCACACAGGGCCACGGCGGGAATCGAACCCCTGACGAGAGAGGTGAACATGCTTACCACTAAGCCACCGTGCGCCCTTGCTGATATTCCACAACATCAAATATAACTATAAATGTATCAAACATCCGTAGTGATAATTAATCAATAATAAATTGCATTTATTGGGACATTGCTGTGTTGTAAGAGAACTCAAAGCGCTGTTATAGGAAAATAATAAACTTCAGGGCTTTAACACGTGTTTTTTCTTATTCCTACAATTTCCGTTAACTATCTGGTTTGTGATTAAATGTAATTAAAACAAATTTAAGTGACTTGAAAGTGCAATCAAAATGACACTGGTGTAAAAAAACTAAAAATTGGGTCTTATAATTAATTAATGGATGTGGATCAGTGGTTAAGGCTTTGAGCTAATGATAGATATCAGATATATCAGATTGTAGACCATATTCAAATCAGTATTCACAAGAGCAGGAAGTGACATCGCTGTTCCTAGAATATATTCGGTTGACAAGCACTAGCAAAGAACCGTACTCATTTTCCATGACTAGTGGATCGAGTTAATGACTGTTTGACAAAATTACGATTAGTACCATTGTTGAGTCGTTGGATTTCCCTGAGGTCAGGAGCAAACTAACATTCAGGGAAACGACAGGGTGTCGATTATACAGCAATTAAAGCACAGCCGAACTACAATAAGACTCCACAGATAAAGCACAGCTGAACTACAATAAGATTCCACAGTAACGCCACAGAGACTAAAAGCGTACAGGAGGAGTTTCACATTGTTGTCCAAAAGATCTGTCAGTGACATTCGATCATGTATTGCTGATTTTTTGCATATCTACTGTTTATTTGCTCACTCTTTGAGAAACTCATGACTTTCAAGTGAGTAATTATTGTGTTAAACAGCTTTAAAAATTGACATGCTAGGAGGTTGAGGTCAGAGGTCAGCCATGATATGGCACCACTGACAGAGAGCTGGTTAAAGGTCTTGCTCACAGGGCCAGCAGAAGCCGCTTGGTGGTGCACGGGTTTGAACCCTGACCTTCTGATCACTAACCCAGAGCCTTAACCACTTTGTAGCTAATCCAGTAATGAATCAAGCTTAAAGTACTGTTAGTGAGGTCAGTGTGAAATTTGCTTTAGCTGAAAGAAACGGAAGAGGATAAACATACTGTATTTACATTAATAGCAGCAAATAAGTTTCATCTCCCATTAGTCGCTGGCACTGGGTAATGCTGTAAATCGTGTTCGATGATAAACCCACAGAAGAACTGCTGGAACTCCAATGATAATGCACATCACTGAGATACGAGCTGCTGGAATCCAGTGTGGTGGGGAATCTAAATCACAACAAACACGCAGATCAGAATGACCTCAACATTTCCTCAGAAGAAAAATGACACGTGCTTAGCTTTTATACAGTAAGCAATAAAACCCTGTGTGTACTGTGATCGGGTGTGCTGATGAATGTGACTTCCTGTTAGCATCCGAGTTTATTATTTTCCTACAGCACCACTTCACAAAGTGTTTCATTCTTCTTATACAACAGCAGTTTACCAACAGGTACCATGTGTAATCCATTACAGAATAATGTTTATACATAAAAATATATGTGTTCAATAAACACAACACTTCTTACAGAAAATGCCACCATGTCAATGATTGTCCACCGTACGAGTCCCTGTGAATGAGCTGCACCTTCTGAGCAATCAGAATTCACAGCGCATGAAGCAGTGTACGTCCAAAATAGTTTTTTTTTTTTTTTTTAAACCACTAGTACACTCTAGCACAGATTTCTTTCACTGGTCATAATGTGGACAGCGATGACGGTGAAGACCATGAGGAGAACGCCACAGTTCAACACTCCTGAGATTATTATGTGGGTGCGAAAATGTCCTTCAGAGCCTTCGGGTTTGGTGTCAGAGCCTTACAAGAATAAAAAAAAAACAGGCAGTTAGTGTACAGGCGACAGTTGGGCAAAGGATGTGGGCAGGAAAAAAAAAAGCATAAAGAATATTCAACAATTTTATCCACAGTTCATAATGTAAACAACGCTTGTACATAACACAGAGATTTTACAGACGTAACCTTGGCAGTGTGTGAGATTCTGGAGGCTGCTCCACATCCAAGACAGCTGAAAAGAAAAATAAATAAATTACTGAGCAAAACGGTCTCATTAACCAACAAACATGATGGTTCACCAGACATCCTGTTCATTTACCGTATGACTGCAATCCTTCACCAAACTCAATCTGCTTCTCATTTATCGCTGCGCAGAAGTACATGTCGAGGCCTGCGTCAGACAATCGTTCAATTATCAGCTGGAATAACCGAGTTTGGATGAAACCATAGAAACTGGAGCTAACTGAATGCCAGGTGATCGATAAATCTCCATCATTGTTCAGCCCCAGAACCATCAGAAGCTCAGGTTTCATTTCCGGGCTCATCCTCAGCCAGTTAATCTCATAATGATGTGATAAATCACACTGCAGAGTCATTGCCGCACCGAGCCGGACCTCGAGTCTTCATGCCTAACGACGGCCTCGTGGACAAAACGATGATCCCTGCGGGGAAGAAAACAATTACTTATGATGAGTTATCATGATGGAAAATACCTCAAAATACCGTGGCTGAATAATAAGTTATAATTATCTTCAACTGCAGACATGTCACAAACAAGCCTGTGACATACCCATAATTATTATTTCAGCAAGAGATCATTTCAAGTAACCATCAGCAGTCAATGAAATTAAACTAGAAATGACTTTTCCAAGGTGCATTATATCTATAATGTAATAGGAATTAGCCTTATTGTATCCTTATACTGTGTTTTATTTACATTAACATGTGGATAAGGAGACTTCAATGTGCTTCTGTAAGGATTAGAGAATCTGATCAATGCTGTAAATGTAAACAAACCAAATAAATCTAAAAGGTGTTAAATTAGACACGTCTATATATATATATATATATATATATATATATATATATATATATATACAGTGCCTTGCGAAAGTATTCGGCCCCCTTGAACTGTTCGACCTTTTGCCACGTTTCAGGCCTCAAACATAAAGATATAAAACTGTAATTTTTTGTGAAGAATCAACAACAGGTGGGACACAATCATGAAGTGGAACCAAATTTATTGGATATTTCAAACTTTTTCAACAAATAAAAAACTGAAAAATTGGGCGTGCAAAATTATAGACAGATTGCTTCATCTTTTTTTTTTTAGATGGTGAACACCACCGTTCCTTGCACTTCAATAGTTTTGGTTAAATTCCCATGAGTTATGGAACCCATGACGGCTGGAATTCACATTGTTTCAGTGAAACAATACGATTAGCCTTGACTAAGGTTCTTTGTAGACCCCTTATGGAATCTTTGATGTTCTAAGTTTCTTATGTTTCATCCTACATTATCATCATCATACACCATTGACAATATCATACATGTTTGCACCATTGACCTCCTGTATCAATGTAATAACGATGTATGTTAACCATCTCATACATGTCTGCAATATTGTGTACTGGCCCACTGTGTGACTGTTTATTACTGTCTACACTGTCTACACTGTCTATGGACTATATTATCCCACATGCACAACCCCTACCTCAATTTCCGAGTCTGTCTTTTTAAATCTTGCTGTATTGTATGTTGTAGTGTGTGTGTGTGTGTGTGTGTATGTGTGTGTGTGTGTGTGTGTGTGTGTGTGTGTGTGAGAGATGCCTTGAGCTACTGGGACCTCTGGGGCTGGCTGGCTAGCTAGATAGCTAGCTAGCTAGCTATCTATCTATCTATCTATCTATCTATCCATCCATTCATCCATCTATCCATCTATCCATCTATCCATCTATCTATCTATGTGAGGGTTCTTCATACATCACGATATTGTAGGATCTTATGTACAGAGAACCTTTAACAATTTACCTAAAGGGGCAACTTGAAATGCATGAGGTGATGTGTGTCAGCTTTGTTTTTCAGACACATAAGCACACACACAATAAGTGTTTTAATAAATATATTAGTTAATTAATGAATCACCGCACAGGGCAAAAAGTGTCTTCAGGTTTTTAGCTAAAAGTAATTCTGAAGTGGTAGATGATGAAACTAACTGTTATTCCATAATAATTTAAAAATACACACGTACAAGAAATCAAAGCAGTTAACTGTTTCTGCATGACCGTCTCAGTTTCCTGCCTTCAAAAGACAGTGTGTGATATCTATAAATCTTTTACAAATGTGAATAATCTTATTTGTTGATTTAAAGATAAATCAAGTAAATGTACCTCACCTATAAATCCAAAGATGACGGGCCACAGCATTGTGTTCGTGTGATGCGAGTGACTGAATACTGAAACCAGGTCTCATCTGCAAAGTTGTGAAACTCGAACAGGAATTTATCCTATGAACATATATCAGACTCTTTAAAGTCAAACCACATTAAACTTGTGTATTCTTTCACCCACAGGGGCTTCAGGATGAGGTCTAGTTTTCACTTTTTGTTTTTCTTTTTTAAATGGCACAGGAAATAAAAACCCACAAACCATTCAAGATCTGACCTCAAGAAGGATTTCTGCAGTAATGTGTAGTCATTATGATCACTTGGCCTTTAAACAAGTGGACACCCGATTCCTGATGAAATAATACTCCTCTTCCAATATGAGTATTATTTCATACACCTATTACAGTCTGGAAATATAATTTAGACCTTTGTCATTTGGAGAAGAAATAAATAGGCTAAATAGTTTGAACATCACTTGTGTAATGTATTGCAGGAACTTTAGAAAAAGAAAATACATACTAAGCCACCATGCACCCCCAGTAAAATATTTTACTGGCAGGTTACAAACTGGACAGGGTGCCAGTCCATCGCAGGGCACAATCACATACACACTGGACATGCCAATCAGCCTACCATGCATGTCTTTAGACTGGGGAGGAAACCCCCGACGCACAGGGAGAACATGCAAACTCCACACACGGCCCCGGCGGGACTCGAACCCCGGATCCTGGAGGTGTGAGGTATAACCACTAAGCCACCGTGCACCCCCAGTAAAATATTTGTTTATATCAATATAGAAGAAATGTTGACAGTTTTAATATGCTATTTTACATTTATTCATTTAGCAGACGCTTTTATCCAAAGCGACTTACAAATGAGACACACTCACACACCAATGGTAGCAGAGCTGCATGCAAGGTGCTAGCTTGCCATCAGGGGCAACTTAGAGTTCAGTGTCTTGCCCAAGGACACTTCGGCATGGGATCACCCAGGCTGGGATTCAAACCACCAACCCTACGATTAGTGGATTAGTGGACAACCCGCTCTACCCACTGAGCCACAGCCGCCCTATTTTAAATTAAATCGATAGTCCTGTCTAAAACTGTTGAACGGTTGGTTAGAGCTCATATTAAAGGTGACAAGTGAGGTACACCAATTATAGAATCTAACTAATTTGGTGAAAATATCTAAATATTCACAAATACATTAAATTAAATATGTTTATTGAAAGACTGAAAGATTTAAACTTATATACTGTATGTTTTTTTTTTCTCTTGAATCTGTTTTTAAAAGGTAAATGAAGTTTATGGGTAAGAAAGACTACACTTCCCTTCAGACAATCTTTGAAAATATAGTGGTCTCCCAGGCACAGAACATTTTGACGGACCGTTCGCATATTTTACTCTCTGAATATGATGTTTTACCTTCGGGGAAACGATTTAGAGCTAGCAGATGCAAAAGTAATCGCTCTGAGCTGTCCTTTATTCCAACTTCTAGAGTGCTCCTAAATAAACAATCTGCTCGGTTTTAGATGGCTTGAATAACTTCCGTAATTTTAATTATTTTCTTAGCATAGTTTAATATTGTCCATGTGTTTGTACTAGGTTTTTATCAACCAGATATTTATGTGATCTGTTATTAGTATTGTGGAGTTAGTATTTTGAGTCTGATATATTATTCCCTTTTTATGTGGTTAAGTGCAATTTACATTTATAATGGTTTTACATCACTCTGGTATAATGGCCCTGGTAATTATTGATGTACAGGGGAGGTCAATGATATATGTGCAATGTAATGTAAATGCATGGTGATTGTATGATGTATGGTAGTGTAAAGTCCATATATGTTATTGGTGTTTACTGCAGCCATGTGCGGCACTGATGCCCAACACAAATTTCCCTCACGGGACAATAAAGTTTAACTAACTAACTAAATGTGGTGTAATTCTAATATGTTAAACATTGTTATTCGCCTATTGTTGAATGGTTTGATGTTATTAGCTCGACATTACTTTTTGGTTCAATGACAATAAGGGACAATAAGGAGGCTGGTTGTGAATTAAAGGAAAACAGCTAGCTAGCTAGGCTAGGCTAGGCTAGTAGGTGCAGGAGTATTACTTTCCTTTATTATGAATAAAGCACATTTTATGGTAGTTATTTATCTTTTTAAAATGTTAGAGACATTTATTATTTACACAGTAACATCACTGCAGATTACTACTATATCTAAAATAAATAAATGAATGCACTTTGGCATTCTTTCCAAATCGCGCCTTTACGTCTCATAAAGATGACGTCATCGCGCGCCACCGCGTCCGTCTCACGTTGATGACGCAGTTGCTCTGTATCAACACTCCAGCGGTGCAGCTGCGGCACGACTTCCCTCGACTGGTTGTGTTCGTTCACGTGTTTAGTTTTCTAATGATATTATTGTAAATAAGAACATTTAATAACGACACGGTGAGGTGCCCAGGAGCAGGAGTGTGTTTAGGACCCGGATGAAGGTATGGATGTGATTAGTTCACCCTATCGCGTGTTATTATTATTATTATTATTATTATTATTATTATTATTATTATTATTATTATTATTATAACCCGAGAGCTGTTATCATAGTCACAGTACTTTACATCAGAATACATCAACACAAGCTCTGTTTAAAGTTGATTTGGGATTCTGTGGGTTTTATATCATAGACATGACACATGACAGACTTCTGGCCTTGTAAAAGTATAATTATATCAACTTTATACTTCACATCGAGATCTTCAAATAAAGGCGAAACAATTCCTAAATTAGAGTTGAGTGCAAAAGTTTGTGCACTCTTAGAGTGAACAAGGCTAAATCAGTATGATCTGGATAGTTTATTATATTAACATTGGCACTTTTCTGACTGTCACATGATTCATCAGACTTCAGCAATGCACATTTGTACACAACATCCTGGGCGATTAAAGCGGGTGTGTCTGAAACACCCAATGAAAGTTTTGTACTGAGTTCCATCAGGAAATCACTCATGGGTTCTGATCCCTGCGGTTCCTTCTCTGTTTAACACAATAAAGAAGGAAAAGAGCTGGGTAGAAGGAAACCTGGTGCATTTACAGTGTGTACGTGTACATTCATAAAAAAATAATAAAAAAAAGCATTTTGGATAAACGTAATTGGCGTGTAACCAGATATAATGGCACATTATAGGGCGGCTGTGGCTCAGTCGGTAGAGCGGGTTGTCCACTAATCGTAGGGTGGCGGTTCGAATCCCGGCCCAGATGACGCCACATGCCGAAGTGTCCTTGGGTAAGACACTGAACCCTAAGTTGCACCCTGATGGCAAGCAGCACCTTGCATGCAGCTCTGCTACCATTGGTGTGTGAGTGTGTGAATGAGACACAGTGTAAAGCGCTATATAAATGCGCCATTTACCATTTATGTCGTTTTCTTGTCGTCTGCTTAACATTATCTGTTCTTTTTGTGTTTTTGTTTCGAGTCATTACCCAGTTTATGGATACACATAATGATGTCCTTCTTCCAGCTTCTCTATTTTTAGAAAAAGTCAGATCTTTATCTCTCTCTGTGTTCGTGCACATATGCAGGGCTAAATTAAAATAAAACATAAATACTGAAAGGAATGGGTGCATGAAGAGGATTAACAGCGTGCACATGGTGAATAAGGAGATTATTAAAGTATAGCTGTTTCAGATTTATTGAGACCGTGTTCATGATTTTACACTGATTTAAGAAACTGTGTACTTGAAATGTAATAATCTGATAACGCTGAGATCAGATAATGATCGGACTGTTTGATGTGTACACTGTGTAGCGTGCGCACACTAATTTCCTATTCCATTGTCTTTTCTCCTCTCTTTAATGATTGCAGTATAACCCTCTCGTCTTTTGCTTTATCTTCATCTCTGCCTTTTTACTTTAAATTTGAGTTTAAAGACATGTTTGTTTATTTATTTATTTATTTATTTATTATATTTATTCCCTCAAGCTTTGTGGTTGTCATGTTAAAGACGAAGTTCCTACTACAGCAGTGACTTTCTGTGTAGTTTGTTTTATCACGTTTATTAAAATGTTTACTGTGTGTTTAACCCCATGACCCTGTAAGCTGTTCTCTCTCTCACAGCCTCATGCTTTTGATTCGTCCCTTTAACACGTTTAACAAAACCCTGATTAGTAACTATTGTACTCAAAACACATGACTCAGTGGCTCTTAAAAAAAAAAAAAGCTCTCACAATGAAGTCAGGACTTTGCCCCAGCTGTTTCAATGAGACGTCACTCTGGTGGTCGAACTTCAGATCAGTGACGTTGGTGGAATAATTATGAGAGCCACAATAAAAAAAACATGAAGTAAAATATTATCGCTCGTGCCCTGAGGCTCCTGGGATGGGCTCCAGGCTCCCTGCGACCCTGTGTAGAATGAGCAGTATGGAAAAATGGATGTATTTAAACATCTAAATATGCTAATAAATAACTTTTAATCCTGTAAATTTTTGCCACAAATGATTTTTAAAAAATCTCTACTGACTCTCTGACTCACAAACTGACTCTCTGACTCAGCGGCATTATTTATGTAATGTTCAGAAAGCATGAACGTTTTCTTCCTGGTTTCTGGCTCTTTAGGATGGCGGGGGTGTTCGACATCGACCTGGAGTCGGAGGACGTGAGCGATGCAGAGGTGAGAAAGCCTTGTGAAGAATATCCGAGTCACTCCTAGTCCTTTACAGCGTCTCTTACACGCTTACCGTACTCGTCTTTCACGCCACGTCGTAAACAAGCTTCACTTTGCTGTGTAACATTCTGCCGTGATGATTATGATAAATTAATGTGGGTGGGGACGTACGGAACGTTCGACATTTTTCATTGGGAAATGTGACTCCTCTCAACCTCTCGGTTACTTTGGAAACGGATGAAACCCAAATTAACATCTTCTCCACTGAATGAAATCTGACCGCTTTTTGTTTTTCTTACAGGATGATGTGTGTAACTTCACGGTGGCGGAGATGGAACCGTACGTATCCATCGAGGTGTCATGATTAATAATGTCATTTGAAATGTTAATGCGTTGATGTGAAGGTGATGAACGTGTGTTTAACAGCATTGAGACAGAGGAAGTGGAGCTCACCAGCGCCAGCGTGAACAGGGACAGCGAGCGAGTCGGACCCGACTGCTTCGAACTGCTCACTGTGCTCGGGAAAGGAGCTTACGGCAAGGTGTGTGTGTGTGTGTGTTTGAGAGATCCTGGAAGCTGCAGTTACTACATGTCTGAACATACTCCAAACATCAACACCTTTCTATTTCTGTTTTTTTTTAGGTTTTCCAGGTCCGGAAAGTACAGGGAAGTCAGACAGGAAAAATATTTGCCATGAAAGTTCTGAAAAAAGTATGCATTCCGTTCTCATGTCACACATTGCCGTTCAGAACATACCATAGTTCAGTAATCAGTTTCACAATAAAATGCATAAAAAGTATTTCACGTGTTTGGTATTCGGTGGATCGATGAGGATATCGTTACGCCTGTGCTCTTCTTTCGGGAGACAGGAACCTGTTTCATTTTGTTCCTATAGTTAAATATAACTCATATAGCAAGACCTGACTGTGTGTGTGTTTGTGTGTGTGTGTGTGTGTGTGTGTGAGAAACTGGATAGTTAGGAAAATGTTGATAGATCCTTTGTCATGCAACTCGCTCTTTTAATATAAGAATAAATATAGTTAAAAACAACTTAAAACACCAGTGTGGGAATAGTGTGCTGGATTACTGGCCAGCAGTTAATTCCCAATCACTGGAGGGTTGGACGAGCGAGTGCACTCTCAGTGCTGGTCCCATTGAGATAGATATATATTTTTAACAAATGTACCACACGCTTGAAGTAATGAGGTATGACAAATGTGAAGGTGATGACTGTCCAGCTTCAGTTCCTATTGGTTAAACTGAAGGAGGACAGTACATCAACACTATCAACCTTTTAAATCATCATAACCAGTTCTAGGAGAAGAATTTATGTCTTTACTGAAGGATGGCAGAATGAAGAAAGACGCTCTCTTGTTGCGTATATAAACACACTCCCATCTTTCAGGCAAAAATAGTGTGCAGTGCGAAGGACACGGCACACACAAGGGCGGAGCGGGAGATCCTGGAGACGGTGCGTCACCCCTTCATCGTGGACCTGTGGTACGCCTTCCAGACTGGCGGCAAACTCTACCTCATTCTGGAGTGCCTGAGCGGTGGGTGTGGTGTAAACAAAACCTGAAGCTACAACCAGATAATGGTGTTTTACCTGCTTGAACAGGTTTACTCATCAACATGAATGACTGGAGTGTTGTCCATGCTGTTTAATGTAAACAAGTTTAAAGACTTATGATCTCCTAATCCTTTCCTGATTGGTGAAAATATAGAGTGGCTTAATAGAAGCGTGCTGGAGGTGCCAAGTTGTACAGGAATACTGAAGCATACAGGATATTGAGGTGAACACGGATACCAAGGTGTACAGGTTTTGGGTACAGGGCCGGCTACAGGTGTACAGGGCTGTGTACAGGTTTTGGATACAGGTGTAC
The DNA here is from genome assembly GCA_022414735.1 of Noturus placidus. NCBI lineage: Eukaryota > Metazoa > Chordata > Actinopteri > Siluriformes > Ictaluridae > Noturus > Noturus placidus. The sequence goes on from JAFFST010053030.1 coordinate 35,948, forward strand.
AGTGATGGGTACAGGTGTACAGTGATGGGTACAGGTGTACAGGGCCGGCTACAGGTGTACAGGGCTGTGTACAGGTTTTGGGTACAGGTGTACAGTGATGGGTACAGGTGTACAGGTTTTGGGTACAGGGCCGGCTACAGGTGTACAGGGCTGTGTACAGGTTTTGGGTACAGGGCCGGCTACAGGTGTACAGGTTTTGGGTACAGGGCCGGCTACAGGTGTACAGGGCTGTGTACAGGTTTTGGGTACAGGTGTACAGTGATGGGTACAGGTGTACAGGTTTTGGGTACAGGGCTGTGTACAGGTTTTGGGTAAAGGGCCGGGTACAGGTGTACAGTGATGAATACAGGTGTACAGGGCCGGGTACAGTTGGTCCTTTAAGACTGAGACAATTTAAAAGTATAAAATCTAACATGGTTAAGAACTAATGTGTATAGACAGTGCTTATTTTCTTCATGTCATTCATCTCAGTATTGTTAGCTTATTCATATCTATATTAAGTCTTGTACAAATATATTTCAAAACCTTGTTATAACAGGTGGTGAGCTGTTCATGCAGCTGGAGAAGGAGGGGATCTTCATGGAGGACACGGCTTGGTATGAAATCCTTTGACAACGTAAATGATAAAAGAAATAAATGTGAAATCTGGCGTGCGTTTGTCTGATTCGCTGATTGGATATTAAAGGCATATCTGCATAAAATGACATTTTACGTATGAATACATCCTGTTCAGGTAAAGTCCAGTTCAACATTTCCCAGATTCAACTCCTCTTTATTAGGAGCGGGCGGCTGCCACTAACTAATTCAGGGGAAGTCCTAGAATAAACATTACATAGATATCCTGTAGGTAGCTCAACTGACGACAAACCTAAAGCTCTGAAGTTACTTCACTACACAGACACTCAGAAGTTCAAAAAGTGGAGTAAAGATTACAAAATGTTTTCATTTCCCACTGTTACCCAAGCAGCATGTCCCGTACTGTTTTATTCCTCTTGCATCACTGCAGTTTACCAGTGATTACTTTTTTTTATTTCTTAAAAGAACAACACTTTTGTCCTTTTTAAATACGTTTATATTTGCAGTTTGAAAGTTTGGAGACTACTTCACTGTGTCAATGATTACACACGTTTTGGGTTGTTGTTGTTTAGATTATTTGTACATTTAAGAATAAACTCGTATCAGACATTCAGTATGCAAGTATTACTGCTAAATATGTATTTAAATCCGATTACGGTGTGAGGACGTTGAGTCGAGAATTCATCACTTCATCGCTGCTAGAAATGATTTGTTTTTATAAGAAGTTTGCCATTATGTTATTAATGGCAAAACTTCCAAACTCACGAAACGTCTTGTCCAGTTCTGGACTTTGTTTTGTTGTTTATTCTGCAGTTTTTATCTGGCTGAGATAACGTTAGCACTCGGGCACCTGCATTCCAATGGGATCATCTACCGAGACCTGAAACCTGAGAACATCATGCTCAATCACGAAGGTGTGTGTGTGTGCATGTGAGAGTTTGTTTACGCCTATTTAAACCCGTTCATCTGGTTGAGGAACTCCGGCAGAAACTGTTGTGATGCATGTTAAGATTTGTGAGTCAGGGTCATTTGAGCTGAAAGGGCTCTCTAATAATGCATTAAAATCCTGCGAATCATCATCTTTTGGTGCGGCTGTGGCTCAGTCGGTAGAGCGGGTTGTCCACTATTCGTAGGGTTGGTGGTTGGAATCCCGGCCCGGGTGATCCCATGCCGAAGTGTCCTTGGGCAAGACACTGAACCCTAAGTTGCCCCCGATGGCAAGCTAGCACCTTGCATGCAGCTCTGCTACCATTGGTGTGTGAATGTGCTCTCATTAGTAAGTCGCTTGTAAATGTAAAAATGATATTTCTGTAAAGCTGCTTTGAGACAATGTCCATTGTAAAAAGCGCTATACAAATTGATAAATTATAAATTATATTATCTTCAGCATGAATAATATCCATACTGTGATTACTCCACAATCCCCCCCCCCCCAATAAATACAACTTAAGTGATGTATCACAAGATTGAAAGCTTAATTTAAATCTGAGACTTCATGTGTTCCTCCTCAAGGTCACATTAAACTGACTGACTTTGGCCTGTGTAAGGAATCCATCCACGACGGCAGCGTCACACACACCTTCTGTGGTACCATCGAGTACATGTGAGTCTCTTTCATTTTACTGAGGTTTTCCAATAAGATGGTCTGATCTAAAGGTTTCTACTGTATTAATTATCCGTTATTAATTCATCACAAAATGCGTCCGGGCTTAAATGATCGAATTACGTATTCTTCCAGGACTTACACGAGTGCATTTCCCAGTATCTTAATGATTATTTGATCTTACGGTTTACATTAATGATTATTCTCACTGTCTGATGCGTCTTGGTTATTCGTTTTAGAGAATGAACTTTTTTTTTTCTTCTGATAAATTAGATTCAGATTAGATTAGATACAGGTCATAAATCGATTGCAGCTGTTAAACACAGCAGCCAATAGAAATCAACAGGAGGCGGGACCACTGCTCCTGTAACTTGTATAGACTTGTATATTCTGGAAGTAACTGAAAATGATGACGCATTCCTCCAGTTTTTTTAAACATTAAACAACGGCTGTGCTTATTAACATGAGCGAGATTGGTTAAAGGACTCATTTGCATATTGTAGACTGTATGCTTCAGTGTTTTTTACATTTTATTCAAGCACACCTGACTTCACTTAACAGGACTAAAAGATGCGTTAGAGCAGATTAATTAAGAAAAAAAACAGCAGTAATAAGGTATAAAGTGAGTAAGAGATTTAGCCCTAGATGTCAGTGGTGTCAGTTTTGCTGCCTGATTATAATTGGAGTTAAGATCATTAGTGTCATGAACATGATGTCATGATGTTATCTGGCAATGAAAGATTAAATATTTCATTAAAATGATCAAATCCAGTAGTGTGAAGAGTTTCAGAGTATTTTGAGAAGTTAGGGAAGACTGAACATTGTAGAATATTATAATCTGGTCTCTATCGTCCAACCAATCAGGGCAAGCAAGCATGTCTACTCCACCTCTCACTCTAGCATTCAGGTGTTCCAGCCTAACCATCTCATGTACGGGTGTTTTGAGGGTGTGGCTTTGGAGTAATAATGGAAAAAAGGGGCTGCTTTTGTCTATTTTGTAGTTTCAAAACATAGCTTTGCCTAACATCTGCCAAAATCACTGATTGTGCCTTTAAATGTACACCTGTGTGTGTGTGTGTGTGTGTGTGTGTGTGTGTGTGTGTGTGTGTGTGTGTGTACATTTCTTATTTTAGGGCTCCAGAGATTTTGAATCGCTCAGGACACAACAAAGCCGTAGACTGGTGGAGCCTCGGAGCGCTGATGTACGACATGATGACCGGCTCGGTGAGCGAGCCAGAGAGGTGGAGGAGATTGGGGATGAGGTGGGAGAGGGGGAGGAGATTGGGGATGAGGTGGGAGAGGGGGAGGAGATTGGGGAAGAGTTGGGACAAGGGGATGAGATTGGGGATGAGGTGGAGAGGTGGAGACGGGGATGAGCTGGAGGAGATTGGGGATGAGGTGGGAGAGGGTGGAGGAGAGGTGGAGATGGGGATGAGCTGGAGGAGATTGGGGATGAGGTGGGAGAGTAGGTGGGGATGGGGATGAGGTGGGAGAGGGGGATGAGATTGGGGATGAGGTGGGAGAGGGGGATGAGATTGGGGATGAGGTGGGAGAGGGGGATGAGATCGGGGATGACGTGGGAGAGGGGGATGAGATTGGGGATGAGGTGGGAGAGGGGGATGAGATTGGGGATGAGATTGGGGATGAGGTGGAGACGGGGATGAGGTGGGAAAGGAGGAGGATATTGGAGATGAGGTGGGAGATGGCGATGAGGTGGGAGAGGAGGTGGGAGAGGGGGATGAGATTGGGGATGAGGTGGGAGAGGGGGATGAGATTGGGGATGAGGTGGAGATGGGGATGAGGTGGGAGAGGGGGAGGATATTGGAGATGAGGTGGGAGAGGGCGATGAGGTGGGAGAGGAGGTGGGAGAGGGGGATGAGATTGGGGATGAGATTGGGGATGAGGTGGGAGAGGGGGATGAGATTGGGGATGAGGTGGGAGAGGGGGATGAGATCGGGGATGACGTGGGAGAGGGGGATGAGATTGGGGATGAGGTGGGAGAGGAGGTGGGAGAAGTAGAGGAGATTGGGGAGGGATGAGGGGGGAGGGGGGGGGATGAGTTGGGGTATGAGGTGGAGAATGTGGAGGGGATTGCTATTTAAAATGTTCCCTGTTCCCTCACCAAAGGGTTCATACAGTTCCATTTTTGAAAATACATTCAAAAACCATTCAGATGTATACATTAGTGGTGCTTGAAAGTTTGTGAACCCTTTGACCTAAAACATGACCTAAAACATCAGATTTTCTTAAAAGTATATAGAGAACTTAATTAAATGTATGAGACAGAAATATTTATTGATCCAGTATTACAGATCTGTGAGGGGTAAAAGTATGTGCACCTTTACTTTCAGTGTCTGGTGTGACCCCAAGGAAAATAAAATGATTCTTCGATAACGATCAAGATGTGCTGCATGTTATAAAATAAATGTTGTATTAAAATAAATATTTATATTAATTTACGAACAGATAATGTGAGTGATCATGTATTTTTGTTCTCTCTCTCTCCCTCTCAGCCTCCATTCTCAGCTGAAAACAGGAAGAAGACCATTGACAAAATCCTGAAGTGTAAACTGAACCTTCCTCCGTACCTCACGCCGGACGCCAGAGAACTGATCAAAAAGGTAGTCAGTCGTGTCATTGGTAGATATTTCATAGACAAGATATCTGATTACTTGTATACATGCACGGTGATTAGATTATTGGCCTAGAATCAAGGTGCTTGAATTGGATCTATTTTAGAGTAAGTAGTACGTGTGTGTAATGTGTATGAATATTTTCTGTTGAAATAATAATCAGATTTAAAAATAAATAAATAATCAGATCATTTAGTGTGTATTATACTGTGTGTTTTAATCATCCCTCCATCATTTACCCCCACCCCCTGTCTCACAGTTGTTGAAGAAGAACCCGGCTCAGAGACTGGGTTCTAGTAAAGCCGACTGCGCAGACATACAGGTGAGACACACCTTTCCAAACGTCCGTATCCTCGAGCAACAGAACAGTTATCCTTCATTTCTATTGGATGAGAGAAAATCAGTCTGTCTCCTGTGTATTTTTCGTTCTGTGTTACAGAAGCAGCCTTTCTTTCGCCACGTTAACTGGGACGACCTGCTGAGTAAGCGAGTGGAGCCGCCCTACAAGCCATCGCTGGTACTGCGTCCTGTTTCTCTCCTCTTTTCTTCACTCGCTTCATCTGAGAACTGACTTTAATGCAATACGTGAAAGATTAAAAGTAATGTATCTGTCTTTTTGTCTCATATCCTTATTTCATACGTCTTTATTTCTCTTTTTTTCTTTTCTCTTTGTCTCATCAATGCCACTCTCATTTCTGTCTCTCCCCTACGTCTGTCTTTCTCTTTCTCTGAGCTCAATCTCTCTCTCTCTCTCTCTCTCTTTCTCTCTCTCTCTCTCTCAGCACTCTGATGAGGATGTCAGTCAATTTGACAGTCGCTTTACCAGACAGACTCCAGTAGACAGTCCTGATGACACGACACTGAGTGACAGCGCTGATCATGCATTTGCTGTAACTAACACACCCGCGCACACGCACACTCTCATTGAAAAGCCAAGTGTAGGTCAATGTTTGTCCTCTGTGTGTGTGTGTGTGTGTGTGTGTGTGTGTTACAGGGCTTCACCTACGTGGCCCCCTCAGTGTTGGAGAGCCTGAAGGAAGGGTTCTCGGTAGAACCGCGGCTACGCCCCATCCGTAGACACAACAGCAGCCCACGCACCCCCATCAGGTGTGAGACACGAGCTGCAACACCAGCGCTCCTCATTACACCCATGTGTGTTACGTGGATGATTTCTTTTAATGCTGCGTGTGTTAACAGTGTTTTACTGTTCGAGACGTATCAGGAATACAAAATACTCGTTTATCTTCTAGATATTTCTAATATTCGAGTGTTAATTAATTAATAATTAAATTTATATAGAGCTTTTTACGATGGTACATTGTCTCAAAGCAGCTTTACAGAAATATCATTTTTTACATTTACAAGCGACTTACTAATGAGACACACTCACACACCAATGGTAGCAGAGC